>SMDT01000848.1:0-131600 GCA_005392925.1 Aquilaria sinensis
ACTAGGAAGCTTAGAAGTAAGTGGATATCGATGGTAAAAGTCCAATGGACTAATCATTCTGAGGAGGAGGCCACATGGGAGGTTGAAGCTGAAATGCTTAAGAATTATCCTGATATCTTCCCTAAACTTCTAGAAAATTTGGAGGACCAAATTTCTTAAGGAGGGGAGTGTTGTAATGCCCGGACAATCCAAAGTGATTAGGTCCCGGGTTAACTGGATTTGGAGCATAAGAATTTTTCCTTAATCGGGAATTTAGCTCAATTAAATTGATGAGACAATATGGCATGTGCATAATTGAGTGTTGAACATCTTAAAAATAAGCTTGGCTTAGGCCAAGAGAAATAGTAATGAAAATGGTGTTTTTTAAAGATGAGGGACTCAATTGAACAAAGGGATTTTCAGTGGTTGGGCTCAATTGCCCAAAATTAGAAAGTTAGAGGACTAAAGAGGGAATTAGGCCATTTTAATGGCCTAGGATGCCTTTGCCAGCCATGCCCCTCCAATTCCCAATATTTTATGTCACCTTCCTCCAAATCCTATTATTTTAATCCACCTCCCACCCTTAGTCATCACCTTGGATTCTTTCTTCACCTACTTTTGACTTTTTCTACCAACTTACACAAAAGTCTTCCAATTAGTCTTCCTTCCATTAAACCTTGTCTCCCACTCTTCCAAGAACATTATACACTCATTTTCCTTCCCATATGGCTGACCATCACCTTCCCACACATTAAAACATAATCAATTCACTCATTCAAAGCCATTTGCTCTCAAACTCTCTCATTCTCTCTCCATTTTCTTCCATACCAAGTCTCACCATTCGAAACACATTTCCAACTCTTTTCCTCATCTAAATATTCTGCCATAGCTAGAAATAATCCTTCCTCAAATTAAAACCAAGTATTCTTGGTTGAAATCAAGCTCTAAGACCATAAAGAGCAAGAATCAGGTGAAGAATTCAAAGAAAACCAAGGAGGAAAATTCGGCCATTTCCATTTCTTGGAGGTTTTAAACTCTACTCAAGGAGCTCTTTGTGTGATTGAGTTCCTAAGTTCATTAGAGGCAAGAAATCAAGAAGAAACTTGAAGAACATCAACCACAAGAAATTGGCCTTACCTCTTCTGTGAGGTTCTGTAAGTGTACACCAAGTGTTCTTGGTATTTTGTGTTATTTGAGTTAATCACCAAGTGTTCTTGGTACCTTATGGTTACTAATAAAATTTTCCCATCTTGGTTCTTATGCTAGAAAACAATTTCTAGAGTCAACAAGCAAGGAAAACGAAGGAAAATAAGCTTCTAAAGCTTTCGGTGTTGTGGGTAAGGATTCCTATACTCACTTTATTGCATGGCCTAGTTCCATGGATTTTTTGTGTAAGTATTCGGGCCCCTAGGTGATAGTCAAAGAACCATTTGATCCTAGGAGTGCTAAGAGGGCCTAAGTTATGTTATTGCTTCGGCAATTCTGTTTTGCTCATGAGCTAAGTTAAGTAAGCAAGCATTATGGGCTAGGAGTTAAGGCGGCCACCTTAATTCCTATGCTAAGTGAGCTCTCCGAAAACATGAAGTATATGAAATTAATGAATTAAAACTTGAGGGATGCTTGCTGCCCTTCTGTGAACAAAGTGTTAAGTGGTGTGTGTTTGTGTGCTTCTTTGATTTGTTGTGCATGCTAACCCCCGATTAGATATTAAGTTATATGCATGTATCTTTGTGTTTTCTTTTTCTTTATGTTTTCTTTGCAAGAGTAAGGATTATTTTGCCATTACATCCTTGGCATATGTTAGGCCTTGGAGGCCATAAGTGTTAGTATTGTGCTCCATTGTGCCCATCATGAGATGATTGTAGCCATTGAGTCATGATATTTTATTTAGGCATATATGCAATTTTGTTTGTTGTTTTGTTTCTGCGTAACGTAATAAACATAATTGTAAGCCTTGAATAATGATAATCTTAAACGTCCCTAGTCTAGTATTATTGTGGAGCGGGTTGCAATAATACATAATGACTAGCATATGTGGAGACTAATATGAGATATGTAGTCTACATATGGGTACACGTTGGAGAACTTGTGTACTGGACCGACTCACCATGAGAACACTTCATGGATCGTTATATGAGTTTCATAAGTGATTCTCATAGTGATCATGGTATATGTAGTCCTTCGACCTAAGATAATCAAGGTCCCCTACATGTGAGTCACATACTTTGATACTTTCCTTTGTTGCTCGTAACTGAGTGAACTTGAAGGAGGTCATTGGGTATGTCACATATCATGCGGAGGGATTTGTATGATCAAGATGGGATTTGTCCCTCCTATGTAACGGGAGTGATATCTTCGGGCCCCTTGATAGAGTGAGACTTAGAAAATGCCTGGCCATACTCTGATGAGTTGATATACGATATCAAAGTCATCAGTTTAAGTTGGTTTACTCAGTAATCAAAAAACCAAAGATTGGGCTATACGAGAGTGACACATTCCATGTCTCGTGCTTAGTCTTCATATATTGGACAAAGGGACAATGGCATATATCGGTGATGATCATAAAGGTTTAGTTGATTCACCGACAATCTTGTCACTTGGGTAGCAATGATGTGTTGCTGGACACCGCTCATTGCTTATGATCATAAATGTGATTTATGATCATTGCCAACTTGGCAAGAGCCTATTGGGTCGCACACATAGAGCTATTTGGATCATTAGAGTGCATAGGCTAATTATTTGGGTTATGGTTTCACTTTAATTTCGTATTAATAATGGGCCAAAGAGTTGAGCCATTATTAAGCCCGAAATTAAATCCTAATTCGATTAGGGTTTTAAAACCCATTAGGCCTGGAAGTTGAGTCTCACTATAAATACAACTTTTAGGTGAGAAATTCGGAGGTCTCCTTGCCCTAGCCTCCCAAAAGGACAGCCACACTCTTCTCTTGCAATTCCTTGGAGGACGGAAGCTAGCACTGCAAGCGCAAGAGAAACGCATCTGCCGGGATGCGGTGGAAGCGTGGTGATCCCGAGAGGCTCGTGTGGATACCATAGAGAGCCTGAACAAGTCAACCGTTCAGGTTTTGTGATTCGACTCTACAGTTGAGTGAGAGATCTCAACCGAAAATTAGGTATGAAATTTTTGAACACCCGTTTTACCCCGTTTCACTTGGATCTTGGAGGGTTTCGGTTAAATTCCGCTGCGCTGTTTGGCTCCCGAAACCCAATAGTGGTATCAGAGCTACTGGTGAAACCCTAAATCGAGATTGAGTGTTGAATCGCATGATGCTATGTGTTCGATTGGTTTTCAGCCATGATTAATTAGATTGATTCATGATGCATAAAATCGGAATTCGTAATGAACTTATGAGATATATGAAGAAATGACACAAATTGGTTAATGAGATTAACCAGAAATTGATAGGTATGAGATACCTATATGGATTAGGATTCTTGCAATAGTTGCAAAAACCCTAGGTTTGTTCGGATTCGGCCTGTTTGGGCACTGAAAGGAAGGTATTTTTGGTGGCTTGAATGGAGGAGTTGATGTCCGGAGACGTCTTCGCTGGAGGACATGGTGGTTTCTGGAGGGACTTCCTGAGGAGGAGAACGCCCGGAGTGGAGGTTTCCCAGGGAGTGGTACCTGAAGAGCCCAAAAGGAAAGGTTAGGAGGTCCCCGGGATGTTTTTCCGGGGAGGAGCCTCCGACGCCCAAGTTAGTTTTCTGAGAGGTGAAGGAAAGAGAGCACTCAGGGGTTTAGTGGCCTTGCCTGTTCGTATCCTCTCAACTGACTGACCAACCCGTTTGCAAGGGGCTGCTCTTTGGTATTTATAGAAGTGTCTGGCCCGTTCAGATCGTGACACGTGTTCGGTCAGATCTGCTGTGTACCTTTGGACACAGGGGACAAGTAGCTGTTTGTAGGCTCCCTCGAGCCTTGGTCCGAGACAGGTTGTGACAAGGCCTGGGCGGCGTCGGCGTGTCAGAGCGTCGTTTGAGGTGACATGGTGCGTCTGTGGGCGATGTGTCAGAGGCTCCTTAAATGCTCCTGCCGTACTCCCGATGTCCTTTGGGCGAGGTCGTTCTCTGGGACGAACACCCTTCTTCGGGAGTTATGTTCGCAGTTCGGGGCGCTGCCTAGCTCGCAGGTTCCACCTTCGGGAAATCCTCTCTTGCTTGCGGTAGCTGGTTCTTCTATCCCGAAGGCGATCTGTTTAATCCCCCGAGGGGGCTGTCTGCACCTTTGGAGCTCTCTGGGGTACTAGGCTAAATCCCGAGTTCGAGGCACTGGAATTTGCCTAGTCCGAGGTCAGTACTAGTGCCTCCCTCGGATGGTGCCAGGCTTCCCGAGCATGCTTTTGATAGGAGGTACGTTCTAGGAGAGGCGATAGTCCTTCGGCTATCACATGCCCCCCCCTAGAAGCCGAAGTAGGGACTTTGGCTTTTGTCAGCTTTCGGAGGGTACCCTTCGGGGCTTTATGCATGGTACCTGTGCCGAAGATACACCTTCTGTCCGTAGACGTAGCACAGACTGTCTCTTGGTGTCTCCGAGGTAACCTATTTTCTGTAATCTTTGTAGGTCACTGAAACGTCTCGTCTCGTGACCAGGCGTGTCAGTCTGGGGCGGCGCGCTATTTCGTCAGAAAGCGTGTTCCTTATTTGGCGTGGTTGCTGACACGTGGCACGCCGTCATTGGAGAGGGTTACATCGGTTACAGCGGGCGCGTCTTTTTATGCAGAATGGGCAATTATGGCGACGATTCGCCTTCGCACAGCACTTATGACGTCGATTCGCCTACCCTTCCTCGGTCTATATATACCCTTAATCCTTCATAACCCCCTTTTGCTTTTGCTTTTGCTCTCTTCTGTCTCTCAACTGCCGCAGTGTTTTTCCTGCTCTCTTACGGCGGTGCTTTTTGACAGAGTGGTTTTCCGGCAATCATTTCACGACGGCGTCCTCAAATCCGGATTTTGGCAAAACGTTTGGTGGGTTTTAGCTTCCAGTTTCTTCTGTTTTTCCAAATTTTTTCTTCGAAATAGCTTTTTGCCTTTTCCCGAACTCGGTTTTTTGCCAGTCATGCCTATTCCCGAAAGCTGGGAACCCCTTCTTTCTCACCCCTGCTGCACCACTTCTGCAAAACTTAAAAAATGGAAAAAGAAGTTCTTCCTTCCTTCCTACGTCACTACGAGGTTGCCTCGTTCGGACCAATATAGCTTTTCAAACCGTAGTGACGAGGTTACTGTTTTCCGTGCCCAACTGAAGGCCGGACTTCGGTATCCTCCGCCGAAGAGGTTTGCGATTTCTGCGATTTCCATCGCATTGCCGTAAACCAACTTCCGCCGAACTCGTACTGCTATTTCAATGCTTTTCTTTGTATGTGTGGTGTCTTCGGTATAGAGCCACACTTTGTCATTTTTCTGCAGTACTACAAGCTCTTCGTGATCCCAAAGGGTGGCTTCTATTTCATGCTACCTCGGGGGTCAGGGAGCAAAAAATACAAGTTCACCTTTGCCAACAAGGACAGCTGGCGAGGGTGGCAACAGAAATTCTTCTTTATGAAGAAGGAGGAGGCCTGGTCGTACGTCCCGACGAAGTGGGCTCAGGGAAAGCTCGTGATGGATGTCGTTGACCCGAAGATGCTGTTAACTCCCGAGTTAACACCCATTTTTGCGGACTTTGACAAGCGCATCCGAGCGGTCTCTGACTGGGATTCCGAGGTCCCACCGCGCCCCCTTTACCCCTTTCCAATTAACTGGAAGTTGATGACCGAAGAAGTCCTTCGGGAGTTGAAGGTGGTAAAGGAGCACGAAACGGACCTCGAGATGCCGGCTCCTGCCATTGCTGGGAAGGACTCCTGGCTGGTAAAACTTCTTCAGAAGGACATTACTTATGCCGATTTTTTCGAAAGTAAGTCATCTCCTAGTCCCCTTGTTTTAATTTCATCTTGGACTTACGCTGATGTTTTCTCTCTTTTTCAGAGATGGGCAGGGATACTGCTGCCTATTACCGATCGCTTTTCGTCGGGCAAGCCGAGAAAGGTGAACAAACAAAGAAGGCTGCCTCCCGAAGACGGAAGGCGGCTGGCGGGGGGCCTCCGGCGGCCAAGCGATCGAAGAAGACCGTGCCCCCTCCTATGCCGGAGATTTCCGAGGAGGTGGGCGAGGAGCCCGAGGTAACCGTTGCTGCACCTTCGACCGAGGTCGGTGCAGATGTCGCTCCTTCAAGCCCTAATTCGGCGGCTCTTCTGGACGCTTTGGTGGAAGCCCCTTCTGCCGAAGATCGCCGCAAGAGGAAAGGGAAGGAGATTTCTTCTGAGGGGGCCCTGGATTCTGGCGACGACGTTGCCGAAGTGCCACCAGGTTTGATGCCTTAGACACTCAGTTTCTGAATTTTTTGGCAGCTACTTGTGTTTGACAATTTTTCTGCTTTTGTCGTGCAGAGGAGATTCTTCCTCCGGATTGGGTTGTCGAGCACGCCCGGAAGCGGGCCCTTCGGGATGCCCATATCCCGAAGGGGAAGATTCCGAAGGAGCCATTTTGGTCTTTTACGGAGGACATGGACATGTACTCCGAAGACTGCCCGCTAATGGCCAAGGAGATTGCAAAGGGGGTTCTTACTGAAGCTTCTTTCAGGGCCCTTGCGGGGGCTCATCCGGATGATGACTCCCTCGCCGCGAAGCTTTCCGAGCACGCCGCCCAGGTGTGTTTCTCACCTTGCCCTTTTTTTTTTTTTTGTCTCTGATTTCTTCTAAGTATTTGCCTTTCCTTTTTTGCCTTGTCTCATTCTTGCCTCTGTTTTTCTGCAGCTGCTGGGATATGCCGGATTCCTCAGAGTTCGGGTGGCGAGGCAGGGGATGTACCGGGCCGCCGCTTCAAAGACTATAGAACAATACAAGACCCAGTGCTCGGACCTGCTCACTCGGAACACTCAGCTGGCCCAGACTTCGGCGTCAGAGATTGCTGCCCTTCGGGAGGAGTTTGCGAAGGAAAAAGAAGAACTTATAAAGGACTCCTCCCAGAAGATTTCCGACCTCGGCGGAAAAGTGGCGGAGCTGACTTCGGTTAATGAGGCACTTCAAAAGGAGAAGTCGGATTCTGCGGCTCTTCTGGCGAAGGCGGAGGCCGAGAAAGCCGCACTTCAAGCCGAGGTCGATTCTTCGAAGAAGGGGAAGGATGAGTCGAAGAAAAAGAAGGTGAAGGCGTTAAGGAAAAAGGTTGAAGACCTGGAGAAGGAGCTTAATGATCTTGGGGTCGAGAAGAGGAAATCCGACGAGATGACCAAAGTTGGTTTTCAAGACGGGTTTTGTCTCGTTCGTCATCAAGTTCTTCTGAGGTTTCCAGATCTCGACCTTTCTTTCCTGGAGGCCCTAAATATTCCTGAGGGACCTCGGTGGACTTGGTCCAAGCTCGAGCACTTGAACCTGCCTCAGACTCTTCCGGCGCGGGTGGTGGCGGAAAAGGATGCAGGGGCTAGTGGCTCCCGGGACGCCGAGAATCCCTAATTTATCTCAGGCCCCTTCTGCCTTCTTTTTCTCCTTCCTTGTACTCTTTCTTTCTTGGTAGTCCTTCTTCTTTGTAAACCGATCTTGTTTGTTTAATAAAGACTTTTTTCTTTCCTGTAAGAAATTTTGGCTAAGTCTTTTTTTGTGAGATTGTTCATTCCTTTTTGCCCCGAACGCGTTTGCTCAAGAGACTTCGGAAGATTAGATCGGTTCTCTGTGAGCCTTTGTATTTAGAAATTCTCGCAAGGTTTTACATTTCCTATTGTCCCGAACATGCTTGCTCGAGGGACTTCAGGAAATCACACCCATGCTTATTCTGGCGACCATCTTCGCGGAATTTTAGTATTTCTTTTGTTCAAGAATCTTTCTTTTCAGAAGCCCGTGTAGCTAGAAAATTTTTCTAACTTTGTACAATGTAAACCCTTTCGTCAAGATTCTAAGCATAGAACTTTTTCAAGGCATCTGAATGCCAAGTGTTTTTTAATTCCACGCCTTCGGCGTCACCGAGCTTGTACACCCCTCTTCGTACTTCGGCAAGAACCAGATAAGGTCCCTCCCAATTCGCGTGAAGTACGCCGTGTGATGGCCTCCGGGGTGCGAATTCCGCCTTTCGGAGAACGAGATCACCCTTTTTTATTCCTTTTGGCCTAGCTCGCAAGTTTATAGCGGCGGCCACTCTTTGCTGGAAAGCTTTCCTTCTTAGTTCCGCTATTTCTCTATGTTCGCCGACGAGGTCGAGCTTGGTTCTTAAGCCGAGGTCATTTCCACTTTCATCAAATACCTGCACTCGTATTGATGGTCGCACTACCTCTATTGGGATTATGGCCTCCGTACCGAAGACGAGCGAGAAAGGAGTTTCCCCTGTAGCCCTTCGGGGCGTTGTTCGGTAGCTCCATAGTACGCTTTGGAGTTCTCCTGGCCATTTCCCTTTTGCCTCCCCCAGTCTCTTTTTCAGACCATCTTTTATGGTCCTGTTAGATACTTCCACCTGCCCATTGCTTTGGGGGTGAGCTACCGGGGCGAAGTGCATCTTTGTTCCGAGGTTGCTGATAAACTCTTGGAACCCTTTGTCTATGAACTGGGATCCGTTATCAGCCACTAGTACCCTCGGTATGTCGAATCTGCATACTATGTTTTTCCACACGAACTTGCGCACTTCTCTTGCCGAGATAGTCGTCAAAGGTTCTGCCTCGACCCATTTAGAGAAATAGTCTACTGCGACTACGCAGAACTTCACGCCCCCAGGCGCTGTCGGGAGCGGCCCGATAAGGTCTATGCCCCAAACGGCGAAGGGCCAGGGATAGTTTGCCGAAGTCACCAGCTCCGAGGGTGTTCTCTGGATTTTTGCATGTCTTTGGCAATTACCACATTTCTGGACGAACCGCCTAGCGTCTTTCCTCAGGGTAGGCCAAAAGTATCCTTGGCGAAGTATCACCGCTGCCAGGGCGTCGGTTCCGATGTGCGAACCACAAGCGCCTTCGTGAACTTCTTGGAGGATTATTTCAATATCCTCTTCGCCAACACACCTCTGTAGCGGATTTGCATATCCCTGCCGATATAGGTCTTCTCCAATCAGAAAGAAACGACCGGAGCGTCTCCGCACTTTTGCTGCTTCATTGGGGTCTTCGGGGAGCGTATTGGTTTCGAGATATGTTCTTATTGGGTCTTTCCAGCTTCTTCCCGAAGTCATTATGCTCAGCACTGTAATGCTCGGCTGGCTTAGCACCTCAGTATATGCTTTTGATTTTGCCAATTCATCTGCCTCAGCGTTATGTCTGTGAGGCACGCTCTCGATTCGCACGGTGTCGAATTCTCGAATAAGCTTCGTTACTAATTCATGGTATTTTTCCAGTGTTGGATCCTTCGCCCCGTAGTCCCCTGCTGTTTGCCGAACTACTAGCTGGGAATCGCTATGGGCTTTCAAGTTTCTGACACCAATTTTTCTGGCCAGGCGCAAGCCCGCTATGAGAGCTTCATATTCAGCCACATTGTTGGTGACATTGAAGCTGAACTTAATGGCCTTCATTACTTCCAGGCCTTCGGGGCCTCTGATGATCACCCCTGCTCCTTGGTGCTCGGCGCCCGAGGCACCATCAACGTACAAGGCCCATTCTGGCTCATTTCGTCGGGACTTGGGTGGCTGTCCTCGGTAATGGGGACCTCGGCAATGAAATCTGCCAAGGCTTGAGCTTTTATGGCTTTCCGAGGTTCATAAGTGATGTCGTGTTCGCCAAGCTCTATACACCATTTGGAGAGCCTTCCCGAATGGTCAACCTTCTTCATGACGTCCCGCAGGGGTAAACTACTTCCGATGATGGGGTGAGACTGAAAATATTCGTAGCCTTCCTCCTGCCAGGACCAAGGCATATATAGAGCCCAAGCTCTATACACCATTTGGAGAGCCTTCCCGAATGGTCAACCTTCTTCATGACGTCCCGCAGGGGTAAACTACTTCGGACGATGATGGGGTGATCCTGAAAATATGGTCGTAGACTTCTTCCTGCCAGGACCAAGGCATATATAGCTTTCTGTAACAAAGGATATCTGATTTCGGCGCCATGCAGGGACTTGCTCACATAGTAGACTGGCCACTGCTTCGCCCCTTCCTCTTTCACAAGGACTGAGCTTACTGCTTTTTCTGTGACGGCGAGGTACAACACAAGAGGTTCTCTTTCGCGGGGCTATTGCAAAGTGGGCAGGTGAGCCAAGTAGATTTTGAGTTCTTCCCAAGCTTTTTGGCAGTCCTCATTCCAAGGACGATCATTACTCTCGAGGTCGTCCTCCCTTTTTGCTACCTTAGTGAGGACTTTGAAGAATGCTCGACACCGGTCTCCATATCTGGAAATAAATCTGCTAAGGGAGGTTATTCTTCCAGCAAGTCTCTGCACATCTTTTATTGTGGCAGGAGTTCGGAATTCCAACAGAGCCTTAATTTTTTCTGGGTTAGCATCAATGCCTCTTTCTGATACCATGTACCCAAGGAACTTTCCCGAAGTTACCCCGAAGGTGCACTTCTCGGGGTTAAGGCGAATTCCGAAGGTCCTGAGCTGGTGAAAAGTCTCCCTTAGGTCTGTGACATGGTCAACAGGCAGCTTGCTTTTGACTATCATGTCATCTACGTAGACTTCCATGTTCCTCCCTATTTGGTCATTAAAGACCTTGCTCATCAACCTCTGGTAGGTGGCTCCTGCGTTTTTGAGCCCGAAAGGCATCCTGGTGTAACAGTATGTCCCCCCCTCGGTGATGAAGGCTGTTTTTTCTTCGTCTTAGGGGTCCATCTTTATTTGATGGTAGCCGCTGAAGGCGTCTAGGAAACTTAGGAGCCCGTATTCGGCAGTTGAATCTACCAGTTGATCTATTGGCGGGAGAGGATATGAATCTTTTGGGCAAGCATTGTTCAGGTTTCTGAAGTCGATGCACATCCGAAGTTTGTTGCTTCCTTCTTTTGTGGCGATCACCACATTGCTTAGCCATTCGGGGTACTTGACCTCCCTGATTACATCTGCCTCCAATAAACGTTGGACTTCGGTTTTGACGAAGTCATTTTTATGGGCTGAGATGCCTCGTTTCTTTTGCCGGACAGGCTTTGCTTCCGGACTTACTTTGAGGCTATGTTGTATTACGCGCGGATTTACCCCCGGCCTGTCTTTCGGCGAGTAGGCGAACAGGTCTTTATTCATTACCAGAAAGGATACAAGTTTTTTCTTATCTCCTTCGGACAAGTTTTTTCCTATTTGGGTACTTCGTCCTGGGATAAGTTCCACTTCTTCCATTTCCACCTTGCCAGAAACTTCTTTCTCGCCATTTTTTGACTTTGAAGCCCCTTCTTCTACAGCTTGTGTGAAATTGTTTGCTGGGGCTTTTCGGGCTTTGACGAACACCTTTCTTACTTCGCCCTGATCTATGAAGATTTCTGCGTCTCCTTCCTTGGTGGCGAAAGTGACAGTCAAATGTCTCACGTCAGGGCGAATGTGCAGATTTCCCTGCGTCTGCCTTCCAAGGATGGCGTTGTATGATGAGGGGACATCCATGACGATGAACCTCGCCATCGTCGAGGCAAACAACTCAGCTGCTCCTTTGACCGAAGTCCCTCTCATCATTAATGGAAGGTCGATCCACCCGAGGACGGGTAACTCGGAAGGTCCTACCCCGAAGGTCGGTGAAGTGACAGGCCTGAGATCATTGATGGATATGCCTAAGCTCGGCAGCAGTTGTGAAAATAGGACGTCAGCGTTTGATCCGTCATCAAGCAATACCCTTTTGACATCCCAGTTTCCAATTCTTGCCATGATCAGCATCCCAGTTTCCAATTCTTGCCATGATCAGGAGTGGGTCGTCGTGAGGGAAGACGACTGTGGAACCATCTTTTCGGGATAGCTTCTTCGCCGGACTTTGATAGTCCATGACAGCTATTTCCCTGGCCTTCCTTTTTCTTTCCGAGGATGGGAGCCCCGTCGTGATTGTTTGTATGACTCCCGCAGGGGGTGGAGGGCGCCTCTTCGGACTTCGGTTTCTCCGCCTGTCGGAGTCGTAGTCCTCATCTTCTACCTTTCCTTCCTCCTCTTTCCTCCCCTTCGGGGAAGGCAACCGTAGGTACCGCCGAAGTTGGCCTTGTTTTATCAGCGATTCAATATACTTCTTCAGCTGGAAGCAATCCTCAGTGTCGTGGCCATGATCGCGATGAAATTGGCAGAACTTCTTCATGTTTTTTCTATTTTCAGCGGTCATGGCCCTTGGCCTCTGAACTTGTGTTCCCTGCCTCTCCAGAGTCATGAGGATGTTGGTCCTCGTGGTGTTCAGCGCTGTGAAGTTCGGGGGTTTCCTTCCTCGCATTCTCCGGGGTCGGGGTGGCTGGTCGGTCGGATAGCGTGCCTGCTGGCTGGACCCCTCGCCACGGGTGTGCTCGGGCCTGGGTCCGCCCATTCTTAGTTCTTCGGCCGTCATGTGCTGTTCGGCCCGTCTGTAGAATTCGCCCAGTGTGTCTGGAGGGTCCTTGGAGAATTCGTAGAAGAGTTGGGAATCCCTCCGAAGGCCCCTTGTCATGGCGAGGATGCGAATTTCGGGCCGAAAGTCTGGAACACTTAAAGCCTCTCTGTTGAACCTCTCGACATAGTCGCGTATAGTTTCTCCGCTTCTTTGCGCTATGTCGAACATTTGAACGGGCATCTTCGCCGTCGGGCGACTCCCGATGAACTGTTGGGTGAAGGCTGTTGATAACTCCTGGAATTTTCCGATGATTCCTGGAGCCAAGGAGTTGTACCACGCGGTTGCTGGCCCAGAGAGGGTGACCTCGAAGCACTTGGACAAGGTGGCGTCGTCCGCACCGTGCATCATCATGCTGCGTCTGTACTTCATCAGGTGGGCCTGTGGCTCGGTCCGACCATCGTACGTTTCTAGCCGAGGTACCCTGAAGTCACCTGGCATAGCTGCCTCGACCACAGCTCGGGTGAAAAGAGACTGATCCCCACAAAAAGACTCAGACAATCTGGCCCAAACTGGCTTGCGAGCCACCTGCCTCTCGACTTTGTCCAGCCTTGCCAATATTTTCTGCATGAGGGCGGCGGCGCTAGGCTCTTTCTCAGGTGGAGGAGATTGACGGCGCCTCTTCGGAGAATGGCTTCGTCGTCGAGGAGAGGGTGACCTCGTCTCGGGCAAAGGGCTCCTTCGGCGTCGAATTTTGAGTTGGTTGGGCCCCGTTTGCCCTGGAAGGCGTGCCCTGAGGGACATATTTTCTGTTGAAGACTCCTTACGTGGGTCTTCACTCCCCGAACTGCGGCGGACTGCTTTGGGGCTCTTTTCCCGGGGGCGTACTGGTGAAGGAGACCTTTGGGTTTGAGCTTGTTGTGGCCATCTTCTGTCTATCTATTGTGTCATCTCAGCCACAACAGAGCATTGGAAGTCATGGAGGAAGCTCATGGTTATGACCAGATGACGTTCTTCCTCGGGCGTGGAAGTCCCTGGAAGAGTTTGCTCAGCAGCCGGTTGGACTTCAGGCACGGACGGGGACTTCGGGAGTCCTTTGTCCTTAGAACGCCGAGTCTCAAAGACGGCAACTTGAGGGTGGGTTCCCACAGACGGCGCCAAATGATGTCCGGAGACATCTTCGCTGGAGGACATGGTGGTTTCTAGAGGGACTTCCTGAGGAGGAGAACGCCCGGAGTACAGGTTTCCCAGGGAGTGGTACCTGCAGAGCCCAAAAGGAAAGGTTAGGAGGTCCCCGGGATGTTTTTCCGGGGAGGAGTCTCCGACGCCCAAGTTAGTTTTCTGAGAGGTGAAGGAAAGAGAGCACTCAAGGGTTTAGTGGTCTTACCTGTTCGTATCCCCTCAACTGACTGACCAACCGTTTGCAAGGGGCTGCTCTTTGGTATTTATAGAAGTGTCTGGCCCGTTCAGATTGTGACACGTGTTCTGTCAGATCTGCTGTGTACCTTTGGACAAAGGGGACAAGTAGCTGTTTGTAGGCTCCCTCAAGCCTTGGTCCGAGACAGGTTGTGAGAAGGCCTGGGCAGCGTCGGCGTGTCAGAGCGTCGTTTGAGGTGACATGGTGCGTCTGTGGGCGATGTGTCAGAGGCTCCTTAAATGCTCCTGCCGTACTCCCGATGTCGTTTGGCCGAGGTCGTTCTCTGGGATGAACACACTTCTTCGGGAGTTATGTTCGCAGTTCGGGGCGTTGCCTAGCGCGCAGGTTCCGCCTTCGGGAAATCCTCTCTTGCTTGCGGTAGCTGGTTCTTCTATCCTGAAGGCGATCCGTTTAATCCCCCGAGGGGGCTGTCTGCACCTTTGGAGCTCTCTGGGGTACTAGGCTAAATCCTGAGTTCGAGGCACTGGAATTCGCCTAGTCCGAGGTCAGTACTAGTGCCTCCCTCGGATGGTGCCAGGCTTCCCGAGCATGCTTTTGATAGGAGGTACGTTCTAGAAGAGGCGATAGTCCTTCGGCTATCAACTTGTTTGAGCATTGATTGACTCTTGCTTTTCAATGAATGAATGCAATGTATCTTCAAGATTTTTCCTAAAAGGAGGAACATATGATGCATACCCTTGAGATTGTTGAAATTTTTGTTGGGTGTGCAAAGGTGGTTGTGATGGTTGAGCATGATTATTACTTCTCCAATTGAAGTTCAGGTGATTTCTCCAACCAGGATTGTAAGTTTCTGAGTATGGATTTTGGGTTGGTCTCTCGAAGTTGTTTAATGCATTAACTTGTTCATGGAGACATTCTTTGAAAGAGGGCAAGGTTGGGCAATTGCTAGTAGGATGGCCATTGGTCTTACAAATATGACAAACAATTTTTTCAACAGATTTTAAATGACTAGTTTTCTTCATTTCTAATGCCTCAACCTTTCCAGCTAGATATGCAAATTTTTCTTGAAGATCATTATCTTCCTTAAGATGATAATGCCTCCACTAGATGCGATGGTTTGAGTCTTACCTGGGGCCACATATGTACCAGCGGTATCCCAATTCTGTGCACTCTATGCTAACATGTCTAGGTAATCCATTGCCTCATCAGGATCTTTATCCTCAAATGTTCCATTGCACATCATTTCAACCATTTGTCTTTCCTTAGGTGTCAAACGTTCATAAAAATGTGTAAATATTCTCCATGTTTCAAAACCATGATGTGGGCATGTGTTAAGTAAATCATTGTATCTATCACAACACTGATAAAAAGTTTCTTCTGATTTTTGTGTGAAAGTGGTGATTTGCCTTTTGAAAGATTTTGTTCTATAGGAAAGAAAAAAAATTTTCAAAAATTGTTGTTGCAATTCATCCCATGAATTAACAGAGCCTGACTTAAGATTCTGTAGCCAAGTTTTAGCATTATCTTTTAAAGAAAAAAGAAAAAGCATAAGCCTGATGGTGTTCATGCTACAGTTTAGGTTGTTATATGTGTGACAGACTTCCTCAAATTTTCTCAAATGCAAGTATGGATTTTCAGAATCAAAGCCATGAAAAGTTGATAAAAGCTGAATAATACCTAGCGTGAAGTTGAAGTTACATGCATTAGCAGGAAAAATTAAACATGATGGTGTGCTATTTCTTATGGGGTTCATGTATTCTCTAAGTGTCCTAGGCCGATTTTGTTCATTATGAAGAGAATGATTATCTTCTTGTTCATTAATGTGTTCAGCCATGTTTGAAGAAGATGAAGATTCTCTTACCAGTCTACCACTTGATGTATGCGACCAAGCTTTCATACATTAACAAAATAACATCAAGAAAAACCAATACCAATAACAAGTTAGGTAGGAGGCACAGCCTTCCATAAATAATAATAAAAAAAATAAAAAAGAAGCAATATGAACAAAAAATAAAGGGTAGGAAGCTCAGCCTTCCATTCAACAATAAAGAAAAATAAAGAAAAATAAGATTAACACAAATTAAAAGGTAGGAGGCTCAGCCTGCCATATAAAGAACAAAAGAAAAATAAAATAAAATAAAATAAAAAGAAAAAAAATTAAACTTGTACTCTAATTTTACTTCCCCGGCAATGGCGCCAAAAACTTGCTGCGCTCTAGCAGTTGTAACCTAAGTGTGGGTTATCGCAAGTAATAAAATCTTGGAAGTCTGAGTGTCAAACCACAGGGAAGTGAATTAAGAAATACAAATTATATATTTGGTAATAAGGAAATATCTTGGTGCAAGGTGTGAACAGGTGTTGATTAAAAACTCAACTTCAAATAAAATAGCTAAGGTTAGGGGATCCACTTTTAGTATATCGGTTATGATTAATTTTAGCCCATCTTACTACTCAATTAAGATCCACACATAAAGGAGGTCCTAATCGGGGAATTTAGTTAGTATTAACGTTCATTGATCTTAAAACGCAAATGCTTGCTAATGGATTCAAGTATCCATCATGCCAATATTTGTCGAGAATAACTCAAGATTCCAATATAGCCAGCAGAGCCATGTTCTATAGAGGGAATCAAGCAGCTTTTGTGCCAATGATTTGACTATGATAAATCAAGACTCCTACTTAACAAGGAAGGAAGTTAAATAGATTAAGGAAGAAAATACGATTAACGTTGTGATCTATTCAAATCAATCATAACCTTTATACCAAAAGCTTCGCCCTTTCACCTTAGCAAAAAGAAGATTAGTTAGACATAATAAAAGTAAAAAACATATAGAAAGATGAAATAAACATAGATTAAAAGATCAAGAACGAAGAAGAACAAGAACAAGAAAACACTTGGACAGAGCTTCGGTCCCCAAGGTGCCTATTTATAGAGTTTTGGGGTGGGTGAAATGGTAAAAATAAAATGGTAAAATGTAGGTAAATACAAATCAACAATGGCAGGCCGCAACTTCTTTTAATTTTTTGGCCACCGTAGACATCAGATCAACTCTTCCTCAAAGCACGGAAGTTGTAGATCTCCTCTTTATCTTCTAATTGATAGCTTGTTTATTCAAATTGGACATCCATAGCTTAAGTTATGATTTTTCTACCGAATTGCTCTTCATCACACGAAATAACGAAGGGTTTCATCTATAATCAGATTTCAGTAATGAAAACGATCAAACTAGCTTGTGGAATGAAGCAAAGTTGAAGATCTATGTGTTGGCATTCAGATGAATTTGGAATCACTAAGTTCCGATCCTTACAACTCTAGTTATGATTTTTTCTTGTGAAGGGCCGCCAAGTGATGATTTTTACCTACATAAAAAAATAATTATTTAACATATATATTTTAATATTAATGAATAGTAAACCGCGTATGTACAGTAAATATGCGTATGAACAATAAGTTGGTGAATAGTGATAGGTGAATAGTAAAAACACGTGAATAGTAACTCGATGGAAAAATGTTCAGAATATAGAAATTAATCATACTCAAAGTGTATAATGATGATTTAAACCCTTAATAACAATACACTTATGAGTATTCATCAAGGGACTTGAAGGTGGCGTTGGTGAGGATGAGCCATTGTCTAGCTATCCTCGGAAAACAAGTTCATGTCCTCCGTGAATGTCCAGAAAGGCTCCTTTGGCACCTTGTCCCTCGGGATGTGGGAGTCCTGAAGGGCCCGCTTACAGCGTGCTCCACCATCCACGCCACGGGCGCCTGCTCCTCTGCAAAATCACGCTGAAGTTCCATCAATATATTATCCCTTAGCCATACGTCTATAAGGTCTAAAATACCAAAAAATCCCAAACTCATAGAAAAATGGCTAGGGGACAAACCTGGAGGAACCTCAGCGACGTCCTCCTCGGAGTCATCGACCTCCTGAACATCATCGGGGATTTGCATGCCCTTCGCTCTTCGGCGGGCCTCGAGCTCTTCAGGAGAAAGGCCTCTTGCCGAAGTACCCAAGACCTCCTCCGCCGAAGTCGAGCTAACAACCGGCTACGAGGAAGGGTCGGCGCAAACTGAGGAATGGTCTTGCACCTCCACAACGTCTTCGGGAGAGGGAGGAAGAATGTCCTCCTTGGCCTTCTTCCTCGCCGAAGATAGTCCCCCACCCGTCATCTTCTTCCTCTTCGGGGTACCTTTCTTCCTTTGCTGCTCCCCCTTTTCAGCCTGCCCAAGGAAGAGGGACTTGTAGAAGGCAGCAGATTGGTCACCCATCTCTAAAAAAGGGAAGACATCAGTGTAAGTCCAAAGGAGTATGTATAACAAAATCTGCAAAATTACTTACTCTCCACAAGGCTATCGTATGTGAGCTCCCCCTGAAGGAGCATCACCAGCCATGCCTTCTTCCTGTCACACCTCACTCAGGCCCTAGCCTATCATTTTCTAATTTAACTCCCAAACCCAATGTTTAATCTCAAAGTGTCTGATTCGGCCAAGCAAGTAATGGAAACTTTTAAGTCTTATTTTCTTAAGTTATGAGGCCTGGGAGGTGGCCCAGGTGGCTTTAACAAGATCCATTATCAACTTGCAGCAAAGGCAAGGCCCAAAACACTAACTTGCACAACAAGCAAGATTTTAACTGAAAACTTGCATTCCAAGCAAGGCAACACTTAATGAAGTTTAAGTGCATACATGGTGTGCAATCAAGTGTACTATCTATATGGCAACCAAGAAGCCCACAATGTTGGTTTAGGTTTTGAAAACAACAAATAAAGATGCATGATGCTCTCGGCCTACTAAAGTACATACCATTGTGCCCAACAGTTTCACATGTCCAAGTCCATAACCATTCACATAAAAGTGGCAACTTTGGCCTATAATATCCAGCATACATAGGCAAGCATAATGCCATCCATAAGCCCATACATAACTTGGCATCCAAGATCCACAAAACATCCACAAACTAGGTATCCAAGACTACACATATATACAAAACAAAAGGTAGTCTACCTAGTATCTAACATGGCTATATATGCCAAGCATCCATAAGTTGTTCATGCCAAGTTACATACAACCCGAGACCATACTCCTAATGGTCAAATAAAACCTTGAGAATCCCATACAGAAGTACACACTGCAACACCAAGCCTATGGCCATATTCATGGTCATAAAGGTGAATACCACAATCAGAGCTAAAGTCCAAGTATCCATGCTCTCCTAGACAGTTCCCACTCTACAGCCTGCAAACTTAAAACATAAGTCTCGGCCAACAAACAATAAGACTTGTAGTGAACCCAAAAGTAGTAAGCCAAGCACACATTGGCACATACCTTGGAAACTAAGTAAAATTAGTGCAAACACAAGCACAAGCAAGCAAGCACTATTCAGGCCGAATATCTTTGCCTGAAAAGAAAAGGATGGGCAGTGAGTAAAACTCAGTAGGATTCACTTATATATAACCAACTCTAAAAAGAGTCTATTTAGTTAAGCTGAGTGTTCACTCAAAGCTTAACCTCCAATTGGTTAGCTCAACCTGCAAAACAGACACAAAGACAAGAAAACCAAGCATATCCATATACAAAATATATAATCATAACAATTAATCCTCAAATGGGGTTAGCATGCACAAGAAATCACCAAAGCACACAAGTACACACACACACTCCACATTGTTGCTCTCGGCCATATAAGCCATACATGTACCCATGTGCATTTCTTGCACACAAATCTTACCAATATATCATTTCCATTTGGAGCTCCCAAAATGCCAAGCAAATAGGCCACATTTACTTGCATTTCTAGTACATGTACCATAGTTAATTAGCTAATCAACAAAACAACCAAGTATAATCATTAAGCCCATCAAGCAACTAAGATCACATGGCAGATTTTAACCATCACTTAGCCACTCTAAACACTTGAACCATGGCACAATACCAAGCAACATCAAGTGTTAGTGAACCCTACCTCAATAGCTCTCGGTTACAACCAAGCTTCAAGTATCCAAGTGTTCCTCAATCACAATGCCTACCAAAACAATCACATAGGCATCAACATACACACTCATGGACTAATTACCATGATTCACATGAAGAACACTAAGATATACAAGCTTATGCTCTCCACCAAATAGACCATTTCCATATATATGTGCTACCCATCATTCTAGCTCACAACATGAACTTCTAATCATCAATGAACATCATCCGTGGCACAATTTCCATGTTACCAAGTAAAGGACACTCAACCACATTATTCCAAGTTCTCGGCCATAGTGCCCATTTACACACAACAATGTTTTTCATCAATTTAGTTCATCATATAATCACTAAATCACCACTAAACTTTGTTCATGGCGTCATTACCATGTATTCAAGTAATAGACATCCAATTATGCCATTTCAAGCCCTCGGCCATAAAGCCTAACTTCACATAACAATGTTCCTCATCATTTCAAACAAACATACATTCACCAACTCATCATTTATCAATAATCATGGCATCAATGCCATGTAAACACAAGAAGAACATAATTTACCTCCAAGATGAACCTTTCGGCCAAACTCCAACTTGCTCAACTTGATGTTCTTTGCTCAAACTTGGCTAGCACAAGAACAAATAGGCAACAACAATTCTTAAGCATGGATTAATTTCCATGGAAATGAAGAAGAACATCAAGCTCATTCATCCAACACATTCGGCCAAGACTAGGTTTTCCACTTCAACATAAACGATGCTCAATTCACTTAGTTTAGCAACACTTGAGCACTCAAAATCCTTGTTCATGGAAGTAAATACCATGGATTCAAGGAAGATAACAAGATTACCTCAAACCTAGCTTGAATGGCTCGGCCCTTCACCATTTCCTCATGAACAAAGCTTGACTCCAAGTGAACAAATGCCGAACTAAGCTTGCCTCCTTCAATTTCCTTCAATATTGCTTGGATTTCAAGAGAAAAATGGCGAGAGGAGTTCTTGAGCAAGGTCTCGGCCAAATGGAAGCAAAGAAGCCTAAAACGAAAAGCACCAAAATGAATTAGGCAATTCGGGCACAAGACTTGTATTATTTTAACCATAATGTCCATCTCGGCCTTTACCTATTTTGCATGGCTCAATGGAGTCCTCAAGCTCACACGGTCACACATGCACCATTAAAACATAGGTTTTCCTTGTCACTTAAGTCCCTTCATGGCTTTAATTGCCAAGCATAAAACAAAGATGCCATAAAGTCAAATAATCCCATGTGCTAACCGGCCAATGTAACTAGTCAAACAACTAGTTAGTTTAACTAGTAACTAGTGAATAGTACTTTAGTGGTAGACAAGATTTTGACTAGTAATCATTGTTGTCTCCCACAATTTGGCTTAGTACACTAATAGTCCACATAACTTTTGCATGGCCGAAACTTCCACTTCCAAGTTTGTAGTTTTAATTGTAGCACTCAATCAAGTGTGCAATTTAATCCCCTTTCTCTGTTTTCTATCTGTTTTTCTCTAGTATAGTCCCTATGTTCAATTAGGCCCTACAGTCTCCAGCTTTACACATAGGCCACCATACTAGATTCTATAATTCCTCTTACTCTCCCCTTTCTGTTTTCTCTTACTTCCTTGGTTCTCCTTGGCCTAAGCCAAGCATTTTGGAGGTGCCTAACACTTCCCGTTGGTAGCAGGCTCTGGCATGCCGAGGTTAGTTTTGTGCTCTTTAATTACCCCCAACTCCCAAAGAACCTATTCGGTCATGAGATTCCACTTGATGGGGAAGGGGTACAAGGAGCATGGTGGTACCTTGGCGTCCCAGTCCGCGACAGCTCGGATGCGGCTGTCGAAGTCCTCAAACGTTACTGCTAACTCAGGAGTTAGCAGCTTCTTGGGGTCGACGACATCCGTCTCCAGTATCCTCTGGGCCCACCTGGTTGTCACATATGACCACGCCTTGTCCACCTTGAGGAAGAAGAATTTCTTTTTCCACCCTCACCAGCTGTCCTTGGTGCCAAAGGTGAACATATACTTTTTGCTCCCAGATCATCGAGGTAGCAAAAAATAGAAGCCACCCTTCGGAATCGGAAAGAGCTTGAAGTACTGCATGAAGATGATGAAGTGGGGCTCTATCTTGAAAACCCCACACATGCAGAGGAAAACATTGAAGTAGGAGTAAGAATTGGGAGGAAGCTAATTCACGACTACGTTATAAAATTGGCAGAAGTCGCAAATCATCTTCGGCAGAGAAAACCAAAGTCCGACCTTCAGCTGGGCTCGAAAAATGGTGACCTCGTCCAAGTGGTTCATATAGCTAAATAGGCCAGGACTGGGTAGCCTAATTACTGAGTAAGAAGGAAGAAAGAATTTAGTTGTCCACTTCGCTAACTTCTCTAAAGTGGTACAACTCGGATGAGAATTAAGAGGAAGCCAGCTCTCGGGGATAGTTCGGACAGACATAAGTGGGACAGGAGAAGACATGTTTGGAAGAAAGAAGTGACTTTGGAAAAGAAGAAAAGGCTAGAAACAAAGAAAATCGAAGGACTTCAGGAAGGAAAATCCACCAAAGCTTTTGCCGAAATCTGGATTTGTAAACGCCGTCATGAAAACTCGCTAGAAATCGCACCACCACTTGTACTGCTGCAAGAAAAAGGAAGAGCAAATGAGAGCAGAATGGGAGCAAAAGAAAGCAAGGAGGGAGAACTTTGAGGAATTGTCGCTATAATTACCCCTCGAAGGCGAATCGTTGCCATAATTACCCATCGAAGGTAAAGAGACGTGGTTGATGTAACCGACGCAACTGTCCCCCAATTACCATGTGACATGTGTCACCCGGCACAGGAAATAAGGGCACGCTTCCTGATAGCACGGAGGCCTAGGCAAACTTATCCGAAGTGACACGTCTGTCTGATTAGAAGACGTAACGATTAACTGACAAACGACACAGGCCCAAAGAAAAGGGATATCCACCTCGGGCTGACGGGGATCACCAGAGGAGCTACCTTGGTCCAGAGAGGCATTTCTGATTGCTGGAACTCCCCCCTCCAAAGAATATGACCTCAGATAAAATTTCAGTCATGACAACTGAATTAACCACCACTTTTCCCGGAGACTTCTATGATTTGCTTAAATAACCGAAGCTATAACTTCGGCTCTCCGAGGGGGGCATGTGATAGCCAAAGGGCTATTACCCTTCAAAGCCCCAAGCTCTGACGAAGCACCACCGTCGGAAGAGACGAGCATCACCCTCGGAGAATGTGAGCACCAACCTCGGGAAAAGAGGGTCAGCAGTTGTTGACCCCTTGACCTCGGTAATCCATCATCACCCTCGAGGAATAACGGGACTGACCTCAGGAATGTGGTACACTACCACCATCGGTAAGATGACCTGACCAACTTCGGGTGGAATAGACTCACCATCCTCGGTAGGGGAAAACATCCTCCGAAGGGTATCCTCTGTGCCGAGGGGCCTTCCGAGTGACTGGAGCGACCTCGGCTAGAAGCTCTCATATCCCGAATAGGTCTTTTTCACCAAAGGGGTCTTGTGAACATGACAAAAACGGTTAAGGATGTTAGTGTTGTGCCCAAAAGCCAATCATGAGATGATTGTATTTTTGCACATTGAGTCATGATATTTTATTAAGGCATTAATCCAGCAATTATGTTTGTTGTTTTGTTTCTACGTAACTTAACAAACATAATTGTAACCCTAGAATAATGATATTCTTAAACGTCCCTGGTCTAGTATTATTATGGAGCGGGTTGCAATAATACATAACAACTAGCATATGTGGAGACTAATATGAGATATGTAGTCTACATATGGGTCCAAGTTGGAGAACTTGTGTACTGGACCGACCCACCATGAGAACACTACATGGATCGTTATATGAGTGTCATAAGTGATTCTCATAGTGATCATGGTATATGTAGTCCTTCGACCTAAGATCATCAAGGTTCCCTACATGTGAGTCACATACTTTGATACTTTCCTTTGTTGCTCGTAACTGAGTGAACTTGAAGGAGGTCATTGGGTATGTCACATATCATGCGGAGGGATTTGTATGATCAAGATGGGATTTGTCCCTCCTATGTAACAGGAGTGATATCTTCGGGCCCCTTGATAGAGTAAGACTTAGAAAAATGCATGGCCATGCTCGGATGAGTTGATATACGATATCAATGTCATCAGTTTAAGTTGGTCTACTCGGTAATCAAGAAACCAAAGATTGGGCTATACGAGAGTGACACATTCCATGTCTCGTGCTTAGTCTTGATATCTTGGACAAAGGGACAATGGCATATATCGGTGATGATCATAAAGGTTTAGTCGAATCACCGACAATCTTGTCACTTGGGTAGCAATGATGTGTTGCTAGACACCGCTCATTGCTTATGATCATAAATGTGATTTATGATCATTGCCAACGTGGTAAGAACCTATTGGGTCGCACACATAGATCTATTTGGATCATTAGAGTGCATGGGCTAATTATTTGGGTTATGGTTTCACAATAATTTCGTATTAATAATTGGCCCAATAGTTGAGCCATTATTAAGCCCGAAATTAAATCCTAATTGGATTAGGGCTTTGAAACCCATTAGGCCTAGAAGTTGAGTCTCACTATAAATACAACTTCTAGTGAGAAATTCGCAGGTCTCCTTGCCCTAGCCTCCCAAAAGGACAGCCGCACTCTTCTCTTGCAATTCCTTGGAGGACGCAAGCTAGCACTGTGAGCGCAAGAGAAACGCATCTGCCGGGACGTGGTGGAAGCGTGGTGATCCCGAGAGGCTCGTGTGGATACCATAGAGAGCCTGAACACGTCAACTGTTCAGGTTTAGTAATTCGACTCTACAGTTTAGTGAGAGATCTCAACCGAAAATTAGGTATGAAAATTTTCAAACACCCGGTTTACCCCGTTTCACTTCGATCCTGGAGGGTTTCGGTTAAATTTCGCTGTGCTGTTTGGCTTCCGAAACCCAACAAAGGAGCCTCTGACATAGAGACCTCGCACACGCACCTAACACACATGCCTCCCATGGCCTTGACTTCTGCCCAGAACGGCCTGCGGCCAGTTGGAGATCCCCATCCCTGAAGGTACGGACCGCATCTGGCCGAACACATGTCATGATCTGAGTTGGCTGTGTCAAACGGACTTCTCCCAGTGTCCTCCTATAAATACTTGGGAAATCGATCTTGGTAAGGACACACAACAGGCTGAACTCTCAAGAGAACTCTACTTTTTACTCTCCATTCACTACTCTTCACTTGCCAAATCCTAATTTGGGCATCGGAGGCTCCTTCCCCGGAAACACACTCCGAGGACCTCCTAACCCTTGTTCTTTTGAGTGTTTCAGGCAATCTCACGACGGAAGTCTCTTCTACCAGCATCTCTATATCAGAAGTCCCTTTCAGGCCTACCATGTCATATAACAAAGATGCCGACGGGCATCAGTTATTATATATGATAATATGATTGTTAATAATAATAATAATAATAATAATAATAATAATAATATTATTTATTATTATTATTATTATTATTATTATTATTATTATTATTATTATAAATATGTTCATAAATATGTATATATTATTATTATTATTATTATTATTATTATTAGAATGTATTACAAAATATTTTCAAAATACTACTATTACTTTCTAAAATTGTCAAATTTATTGGCTCAATAGCACATTTCCCAATGGCCTTGACGTTGTAATTTTTTAATGTGAAAATTTCCAACAGCTGAGAATTGGAGATTTCCAACCCGAGAATTACTAACTGCTCCATGTTGGGAATTTCTAACGGCCTTTGTGTTGGAAATTGAAAATCTGAAATTTCCAACAATCAGGTTTGTAATGGCTCAAAGTGTTGGAAATTTCCAACAGCCAAGACATGGAAAATATGTTCATAAAATTTCCAGTGGTCAAGCCATTGAAAATTAATGTCCCCATTTTCCAATGGGTCATTACATTCAAAATTTCCAGCAGCTGCCGTTAGAAGATGCATCTTGTTTAGTAGTGAATGATATATTATGACTTGTAGTTTCTAAATATAATTTTTCAAAATTTTTTCTAGCAAATAATAATATGAATAAATTTAAATCAAATTTAGGTGAAAAAAATGAAATGTATCAAAAAAATATAGGACAAATGAAATATGATTTAGACTTAATTTGGTGAAGATGATTTTGTACTGTTTCTAATTTTCATATAGGGTTGT
This sequence comes from Aquilaria sinensis, assembly GCA_005392925.1. NCBI lineage: Eukaryota > Viridiplantae > Streptophyta > Magnoliopsida > Malvales > Thymelaeaceae > Aquilaria > Aquilaria sinensis. The sequence continues at coordinate 25,980 of SMDT01000848.1, forward strand.
TATAATCTTATTTCTCGTAATAGATAATTTTTGCCACCCAGGCATCATGAGAGAGCCATGTAGCATCTTCTCCCGCTGGCAACAACGCAAGTAAATAGCATACGTACGGAAAGGAGATTGAAACAAAGCCCAAGTCCCAACCCTCTCTTTCGGCTCTCATTCATCATTTGCCGCAGTCGGCACTGATCACCTCTCTCGAACAAACCTCATATCGCCAATTTGTGAGACTGTGACCTTGCCTCTGCACTAGTCACCTCGCTCATCTCCAATCCCAGCCGCTGACAGCCATCTGCACCCGCTTACGGGCTTTCACCACGATGTTGGCTGTGGTTCTCATCCAAACCATAATCGATTGTCTTTCACCACCACCACAACTCTCCATCGCTCACCTCTCTCACCACCACCGGCCTACAGCTTAGAGATCAATCAATCAAATACTGGGTGTTGAAATTTCAGAAATCTTAGCAAAGAAATCCCAAGTTCAGCCTTTCTTTGTCTTTGTTTTCTTAATTCTTGAGAGTGGATTTCAGTTTATGAAGGTTGAACTCGCTGTGTTTGTTGAAATTCCTGCCGAGTTGCCTAGCTGGGAAAGTTTGATAGGAAAATGAGGTAGCCTTTTTTCTGGTTTTGCTTTTTGAAGGATTACTTTGCCTTGCTGTTGGATGATCCTTGGTGGTTTAATTTTTCGCTGCACAGAGGAAGCTGTTGCTGTCAAGCCTACGGCTTAATTTTTGCTGCACAAAGGTAGTTGTTGCGTGTCAGGCCTGACTTTTGGTTTTCCAGTACCATGATGTTAATTTACAGCTTTTGAACCTAGAATGCCAAGCCACAGAAGATCACTAGAATCAATAATGAAGTTCATGAAACTGGATTCTTCTCTAGTCTATTTAAGATAACAAATTTTCATCCTTGTCTTATTTGTATAGGACTTCCTATGTGAAAATATAAAAGTTTCCCTTTCTCTATTGCTTTCGCAGGGTTAAACACTGAAAATAAGAATTTTGGTGGAGAAATTAGGTGGGTATGGATTACCTACGGGTACATATTATTCACGGGTAACAGGGAGGAGTGAAAAATTTTATACTCGCTGGCGGATACCCGTCACTTTGCGGGTAAACAAAAACCCACAGGTAGGGATGGCAGGTAATGGGTGCTTGTACTTGATCTGTCCTGTTGTCATTCCCTACAGACAATACTTTGTATTTGTTTCTTTTAATTTCGTTCATTTAACTAAATAAAGAAATATAAATGAACTCCTAATAAGTTATTCACAAATGTTTCACTGAATGTTCCATTAATTTACAACCCTTGTTAAAGGAAAGACCCCTCTTGGTTGGGTATGCCATAACCTACACTCTGTTGGGTTTCGGGAGCCAAACAGCGCAGCGGAATTTAACCGAAACCCTCCAGGATCCAAGTGAAACGGGGTAAACCGGGTTTTCGAAAATTTCATACCTAATTTTCGGTTGAGATCTCTCACTCAACTGTAGAGTCGAATCACAAAACCTGAACAGTTGACGTGTTCAGGCTCTCTATGGTATCCACACGAGCCTCTCCGGATCACCACGCTTCCACCACGTCCCGGCAGATGCGTTTCTCTTGCGCTCGCAGTGCTAGCTTGCGTCCTCCAAGGAATTGCAAGAGAAGAGTGCGGCTGTCCTTTTGGGAGGCTAGGGCAAGGAGACCTGCGAATTTCTCACTTAAAAGTTGTATTTATAGTGAGACTCAACTTCCAGGCCTAATGGGTTTCAAAGCCCTAATCCAATTAGGATTTAATTTCGGGCTTAATAATGGCTCAACTCCTTGGGCCCATTATTAATACGAAATTAAAGTGAAACCATAACCCAAATAATTAGCCCATGCACTCTAATGATCCAAATAGCTCTATGTGTGCGACCCAATAGGCTCTTGCCATGTTGGCAATGATCATAAATCACATTTATGATCATAAGCAATGAGCGGTGTCTAGCAACACATCATTGCTACCCAAGTGACAAGATTGTCGGTGATTCGACTAAACCTTTATGATCATCACCGATATATGCCATTGTCCCTTTGTCCAAGATATCAAGACTAAGCACGAGACATGGAATGTGTCACTCTCGTATAGCCCAATCTTTGGTTTCTTGATTACCGAGTAGACCAACTTAAACTGATGACATTGATATCGTATATCAACTCATCCGAGCATGGCCATGCATTTTCTAAGTCTCACTCTATCAAGGGGCCCGAAGATATCACTCCCGTTACATAGGAGGGACAAATCCCATCTTGATCATACAAATCCCTCCGCATGATATGTGACATACCCAATGACCTCCTTCAAGTTCACTCAGTTACGAGCAACAAAGGAAAGTATCAAAGTATGTGACTCACATGTAGGGAACCTTGATGATCTTAGGTCGAAGGACTACATATACCATGATCACTATGAGAATCACTTATGACACTCATATAACGATCCATGAAGTGTTCTCATGGTGGGTCGGTCCAGTACACAAGTTCTCCAACTTGTACCCATATGTAGACTACATATCTCATATTAGTCTCCACATATGCTAGTCATTATGTATTATTGCAACCCGCTCCACAATAATACTAGACTAGGGGCGTTTAAGAATATCATTATTCTAGGGTTACAGTTATGCTTATTACGTTACGCAGAAACAAAACAACAAACATAATTGCTGGATTAATGCCTCAATAAAATATCATGACTCAATGTGCAAAAATACAATCATCTCATGATTGGCTTTTTGGGCACAATACTAACACACTCACCCTCTTGTACATTCGGAAACCTGAACTGAGCCCTCCTTACGTAACTCTGCCAGCCTTCCACTGTAATGGTGGCCCGATATCATGTTAAAAAGTTTTATACCCAAAGTGCCCCAAAGGAATTAGAATATACGTTATCGGGCAACAAGAAGATCAGCTGGTTTCGCTGCCTGATCGTTTACTGAACACGAAATCTTCTTCTTCCACGTCCAGGCATCTGAAATCACAATCGGGGAAGGAAGCTCGCTCAACTTGTAAAACGAACCAGGTTTCTCTGCACAGCCATAACCATTTTCTTCACAACCATAATCAGTTGAAAATCGATGATAGAGACATTCTCTTCCCAGTAATCGTGCGCCGGGGGGAGGGGGTTCGGCGTCTTGATTGTGGGTATACCTTTGAGACAGCATCAATTAATTCCTAAAAAAAATGTCGATTTGAAAACGAAAATTTGAATGATTTAGAGAACTAATCTACCAAGTAAAACCTGCAAAGTTACAAATTGCTCATTCGGTTCCATAATTTTTGCTCCATTTTCTTTTTTGGGTAGTCTCAAAAATTTGCACCATTTTCTTTTAGTAACTTTTTCATATTCCATTACCATTATACCTATGTTAACACATCCATCTCTCCTTCACAGACTCCACTCTCTCTCTCTCTCTCTCTCTCTCTCTCCCTCCAGTGAAGTTTCACCCCTCATCAACTAGACATGCTAGTGGCTGGCGCAAATGAGGACGGCGTCCAGCGAGATGAATTATGAGGCAGCAACGCGAGAGGAACATGAATCGAGGATGGGATGTGAATCAAGGACGGAGGTGAGTGGGCCAATGCGAATGGAGATCGGAGGTGGAGAGGTGAGCTAATTGAGGTCAGAGGCAGAGAGGTGACGTGAATTGAGGTCAAAGGCAAAGAGGCGACACGATGCGAATTGAGCTTAGAGGTGGAGATGCAATGCGAATCGAGGTCGGAGGCGAAGAGGTGATGTGAATCGAGGTCGGAGGTGGAGAGGCAATGCGAATCAAGATCGGAGGCAGAGAGGTGACACGAATCAAGCATGGAGGTGAAGAGGTGACGCAAATAGAGGCCAGAAAAGAAGGATGAATGACAATTCGAACCAAAACGGACGAACAACAATGCAATTAAGGACAGACGGACGATAGATGTACGAATACGATGAACAGACGATGGATGGACGAATGGACGGATAGACAGATAGACAGGAATCCAGAACAAACGGACAAGCAAGGGATGCGAGAAGAAGAGAGGTAATGGAGGGGCAAAAGAGTGAATTGGTGGGCTTTTCTTAAACTACGCGCAATTGTAAATGGAGCATAATTCCGGGACAAAGAGAGTAATATAATTCATTTTAGAAAGAGGTTAGCAGCCATTCATTAAAACAGTTCATAAACCAGTATTATAACAGAGTTTAACAAGCATTGGTTAACTTTCAAGACTAAGCCATAATTGCTGTTCACATAGCAGTAGCTGCCAAGTTCAGACACTTCTAACTTTTATCACCCAAATTGGAATCCAGATTTTCCACTTCTAACAAGTTTCTTTCACCATATACTATGTTCCTACAAATTTTCAAGACAATCAGAGGTCATTTAGGCTATTTTTGGTTTTAGTTCCAAGCGGCCAATTTTATAGATTTCCTTGCACTTTTTGGCAGGTAAATTGGTTTGATGACCGAATTCATTCCAAGTTTAGTTGATTTATTAGTTTTTGGTTCCTACAAGTTTCTTTTACCTACTTATAACTTTATCACCGCCTGGATTGATCAAGTAATATGTAAATATAAATTTCAATCAACAAGTCTGCATCATAAATATAACAAAGCGTTGAACAACTCAGTAGCTCCATTTTGCAGAAAAGACACCATAGGATTTCTTACATGTAAGAACAAAAATTAATAAAATCAACTTCAAGTTAATCGAAGTCATGGCTTTTGTACAAGGAACTAACCGGTAATGAAAGGCATGTGACATTGAAGAAGTTACTAACTTGCAGAGAACTTGACCCTTAGACATTAAGATATGGCTAGTCATAAAAACCACCAAAAATAATTTTGGTCTTACTAACAACTTAGAATAAATAACTTTATAGCATAACAGTGAAAATCAGGTCCAATCTCATGGGATATTTTTAAACCGAAAGCTTCCTTCAGAAAATTAAAGTAAAAGATTAAGGGTTTTTTTCTAATTGATTATTAAAATAAATTAACTGTAGAATTAAAATGAAATTAACTAATACTAAAAACACTCAGTTCAGGATTGATTATCCATTCCAATCACGCAATTGATCATCAAAGAAAAATATTTCTTCAATCCAAGCAAATAAACAAGACTTTCTTTAAAGCTAAAAAGAACCTAAAGATTTCAGTAGTAAAATTAACCGAAAGAAGTTTCAGAATAATTTCTTAATTTCGAGTAACTATTTATTGAAAAACAATTTCTAATTAACTCAAAATTAGCATTAAGAATAATGAACCAAAAAGTTTATTCCAAAAAACAATTCAAAAGCTTGAACAATTTAACCTGTCTACTTCTCCTGGATGAACTAACCAGAAATTTAAAAAATAATCCCCAGTTAAATTCACTTGCTTCTAAATCAAATTTTTCACAACCAAGCGGTTTGAAAGAAAACCTAGCAAATTTGCAATCGTAGAACCAAGTTAAGTGTCACATTGTGCAAATACTACTAGTATGGATCCTAGACATAGTGAAAGTGTCGAATCACTTTTTATTTTAATTTATTTGGTTATCCATTTTTTATGCTAACAAAGAGTTTACCTATGGCCTTCACAGTTGTAGGCTAAAGTACATGAGGAAGTCGGGTTCTCATCTTGGAAGCCATAAGCTCAAGTGGGAAATATCATTTTGAGGTCTCAAACTAGATCTTTGTGAATATGTTGGTATTCGTGTACCTAGTGGGCTCTAGTATGGACTATTTTGTTAGACTTTGGTGTGTACATACACCAATGGTTGCTTTTGGATGTGCATAAAGATGGTGAATGTACATAAATTTGATGCTTGAAGTTTAAGCAAACTTGTTTTATAGCTTTCATACCAAGTTTTATGTTTGATCTCTTTTCTATGCCATAGCAAATATGTGTTAGTTTTATTAATCATAATTTGAAAATTTATCGAAGTTAAGCTTGCATCATGTATATGCTAGGATAATGAACTAGTAGCACGTAACTTTTAATTTAGTCAAGTATTGACTTAGCCAATTGCAACTAAGTGCAAAACCACTAAATCCCGAGTAATTTTATGATCCTGGGTTGGCCCCACATTGGGGTAAGTAAACAATCCTTATAGGAACTCTCCGATGGTCAGTTTAGCATATCAAACAACAACAAAGCTAGGGTAAGAAGAGTGTAGATGCTATTGCATACTTTAGGATAGTGAATAGAGTTAGCCTTTTATAGTGCTTGGAAGAGATCAGGGGAGTATCATGTAGATGGTGGCAATCCTGTAATGGAGGGATTCCTTTACCTTAATGACCATAACCTTTCATATCTAGACATCAATAGCCTTGTTAGACTATGGGGACAAGGAACAAAGTTCGGCTCTAAGCCATGTGAGTCTAGTTAAATCATCTAGTCATGTTCATGGGCTCATATGTTATCAATATGTCCCCCTCTAAAATGTTGGTATGGACCCCACCTTTTTATTGTGCTATTCATTATATAGTAGTTGTATTCATCTACGGAACATTGCGTAAATGGGGGTGATGTTGTTTAGGGAGATGTGACCTCTATCAAGTGAAATGGTACCTATTGAGATGACACCTCATTTCTCAAACTGGGACATTTGAAATGGGGCAGTCATCATGACATCCTTTTGAAAAGTAGGGAGGCATTCTCATTGGAATAGTTGAGGATTGTTGCACAAGGAGATGGACACGTGTTGTGCTTCAATGGTCAGTTGGGATTAAAATGATGCTTATTTAATGTGCATGTCAGAGAAGTGACCGGGCATAAGTGTTAGTAGCTTCTCATGTCCTAGTGTAGCCTTTTCATTTATTCACCTAAGAGTGATCATCGAACGATTTCTAAGGCAAGAAGACAAATGGGTATCTAGTTTTTTTATAAAAGATTAGGGTTGTAACCCTTCTTCTTTTAATGTTTGCATTGTTTTCGCTATTACTCTTCTACTCTCTACCATTTACTTTATTATTCACCGACAAACGTCAACACCCCTTTTCTTTAGTCTTTTTCTTCCATCATCAGTAATCAAATAACTAAGATTTTACCATGCTTTTTTTTTTTTTATAGAATTGTTGTTTTTCTTAGTTTTTTTTAGACTCCATGGTAGTCAGTTGCATTTCCTTGCGGTCTTTTTACATTTTCCTTCTAGGTTTTCCTGATGACGCCTCAAAAATTAGTGCCAAGAAGCGCTGTAGAGGCTATTCAACAACATATTTTCATGGATGTTTCTTCCAACATGGATCATCCAACCCCTTACCTAAGGAAGTTGGACAAAGTTAGGATGGCTTTCACACAGGGACCGCTGGTGAAAAATCTCTGGTTATTGTATTGGCCTAATAAAGTTGACATGGCCTTAAAGAATGGAGAGGCTGCTAAGGCAGTTTGCATTTCGAACACTGATCTCAAGGAGGATATTGTGACCATCTTCATTGAGTAGCCTAATACCGATCTATGCTTCCTCCTCCACCCCCTCATAGAATAACTTTACAAGCATTAGAAAGCATCAACGACTTAGTTGGGGCCCAACTCTTTCATGCATTTGTATGCCTTCATCATATGCTGCAAGCTCACAAAGGTGGAGCCACTTCTTGATGTGTTCCTATAATTTTACATGCTAGACTTAAGGCAAGGATCATTGTTCTTTCATTTAGGCCTCATAGCTCATTGTGGCAGTAAGTCCTTTACTTTCCCAGTCTGTAAAGACTCCTGGGCTAGTAGAAGGACTATTTTTTTTCACCTTTAAGGATTCTCAATAGAACTTCCCCATTGGGTGGACTAACCTTGGGCAAGCAGAGGCCTCAAAGCACGGGAGTGAAGGTATGCCCTCCTATCTTAATGGCTTTTTGATCTTTGGCGATATTGATATGACTTTATTTTTCAATTATTGTAATTCTTTTGCAGCTACTCTGGCAAAAAAACCTAGAGGGAAAAACCCCACCCTGAACAGCTGCTTATAAATAGCACCATCATGGGTGCTAAATCTTCCGCCACCCCAGCTTGTTCCAATAGGCGACTACCTTGAAGGCTTAGGTGGGCACATCTTTTATAGGGCCATTAATCTTTGCTCTAACTAAGAAGCCCACACTGCCACCTACTCGCTGATAGTCTCTTTGATAAAAATGCTAAACCCTTGGTTCCAAACAAAGGTCTTGGTGTTGAGGAAAGCACAACTATTGAGGAAAGTGATGGAGGAGAAAGGGATTGCTGCTGATAAGCTCTTTGAGCCCAATGGGCCATTGGTTTAAGGTAGTCAATATTTAAGGATAGAAGAAACCTCCCCATTGTGTCCTCAACATTCTTCACCCCTCATGGGATAGTCACAGTCTCACTTTTCCTACTCGGATGGACGGTGCCACCTCACTATTTGTGGCCTTGGGCTTACTACAGATAATTTAAACTTCATTCATCTTCTTTTTACAGGTTTTTTAATACTTATTTGCTATAAGGAGCAATGTTTGCCTTTGCCATCAGGGAAAGGCCTAAATGAAGGCAATGGTTGCTCAAATTGACCACCTGAAGTAGGCTCAAGCAAGGTTAGAGCAAAAGATGTCTTTAGAGTAGAGGAATCAAGCCAACTTGGAGTAAAAGTTGAAAGACTAGAAGGCAGTCTTAGAGGCAAATCAAAAGGTCATTAATGATTAGGCCACAAACTCAACGAGGAAGCCTACGCCACCTAAGAGTAGTTAAGAAGGGAAAAAAAAGGCCTTTGAGAAGATCAAGGCCCTTAAGGAGTAGTTACGGGCTCTTGACAAGCGACAAGTGGCATATAGAGTAAAGCCTCTAGCTAGGATCTTTGGCTCCTTCATCCGAGGTAGAGCCTAGTACTAGTATAAGGTCTCTATCCCTTGCTGATTAGGCCTTTTAGGTGGATAATGTCATTCACGATCTCCAAGCAACACACTCTAATCTGCACCAAAGGCCTAATGCTTTGGTAAGGGAGCTCTTTCTAGTAAACAGGAGCCTAGAAAGAGGGATCAGCAAGGAGGTGTTTCAAGAGTTTAGTGATGGATTCTTATCTTGCCACTTCCAAGTTGAGAAGGAGCATCCCAATCATTACCTCTTTCTTTCTCACTGCTTATGTGGACCAAGGGGATGTTTTCCATGCTTGGCCGAAGGAACACAAGTGATAGGGCTAATCCTGCAAGTGTAAAGGGTCAGTTGTAGCAAGTTTTAATCTTTAGGACAAACCAAGGTATCGATCCCAGAAGGAACATATATTTAATTATTTATGAAAAATAAAAGGAATAAGTTCAGATTTTAAGGGAGTAAAATTAACTAAAATTAAACTAAGATTAAACTAAACCAATGAGAAAAATAATGAATTGGGAAGAAAACAATTATGGGATAGCCAAGGCTTAGGTTTCACCTAGATGAAGGTCTTCTAATAAATTATTTGGCCAGATTTTTAGTTGTCAACAATCACTCCTAGTATTACAACTATCTCTCGAGTAATTGTAACATGTTCGATTAACCGACAATTATCTCTCGATCTCTCGCATAATTAATCAAACACATTAAGTTCAAGTTGCCAATTTAACAAATCACAATAAATAGGTATATCTTTATACTAATTATTGCAATTCTATTTCCTTAGTGCACAGATTAAATTTCACCTCTCGATATCTCATTTAAACCCCTAAGATAAATTATCTATGGTGGTCAGACATAGACAATACTCATTGTTGCAAAGGAAATAGACTAAAACACAACCCAAATAAATTAATTAAAATACTTCAATTAGGCTACTTCCTTAACCTTAGCATAAAAATTTAACCTCTCATGCTCGATTTAAAAATAAAAGTCATTAATCCTATGGAACAAGGAGAAGACATGGGGAAGGAATAGAAAATTAAGAACCAATGACAAAAGAACCAATTTTTTCTTTCTTTTCAAATTGCAAGCCACTCTTTCTTGTTTCATGATTCGTCCACTACCACTTGTTTCTGATTTGCTCTCTTCTGCTCTCAGTTTGCCACCTTCATTGTTTGATTGGTCTCTTGTTTTTAAATTCTCCTTATCCTCTGTTTGCAATAACTCTTTATCCCATTCCCATGTGGCTACCCTATCTCTTTTTACATTTGTAAGGCTTCTAACCCTTAACCTTTAGTATTTCAAATAACTAAAATACCCTTGACTTAAAATACAACATAACATTATAAAAAGGGTATTTTCATCAACTATGAGAGAATTTCCTCCAATTCCAGGTGCACCTTTTACTTTATAATTTCTTGCAATTTAGCCATTTAACTTTATAAAAATCTAGTCAACTCCTTTGACAAGCTCCCTAACCTAAATAAAACAAAAAACCAAACAAGTGAGGGTAATAAATCACTTAATTATAATAAAATTAACGTAAAATAGGTAAAAAAAATAACACACAAATTAACTTGATAAGCAAGTTGGGGTGCAACCTCAAAAGGAATATGCCTTGATGGCTAGCCACCTTTTGTCATTGTTTGGCCTTGCTCAGGGACTCTGGTCTTCTGGTTCTTAGACTTTTAGGGCCAACCTGCTTTTTTTCCTTTTTGCTATGTAGTTCTTTTAGTTTATGCCATTTAGGGTTCATAACCCATGGGCTGGTCTTCTCACTTCTTTAAGGTTTTAGAGCCAAAGGGAAATTTATAAGTTATAGTAGGCACCATAAAGCAACAGAGGAAAAAAATATAGAATAATAATGTATTGAAAAATCACAATTCAAACAAAGTACAGTCACAATTCAATAGAATCATAGGTCCTAAGAAAATTATTACCAGAGGAATCAGCTAATTCAAAAACCTCTAGCCCCTTTTCACACTTTACACTAGAGGGTATTTCCCAACTAAACCTTAACACTCATTGCCATAAATTCCTCCCAGTTAGTCATTCCTTCACAAGGACGAATGATACGGCCCTCTAGGAAGCACCCTTCAATGGTCAGGTAAGACTTCTTAAACAAGTCAAAATCCCTAGTTCAATGCCTCAATTAGTTTTGACTAGCAAGTCAAGCAAGTTTATTAAGGGTTAGATGGTTCTTAGGCCATTTTGGCACCTAAGTGTAACCAGGGGCAAAAAGGTCATTTTGAACCCCAAGGCAATAGGTTTGGTTTTCAAGCTCATAAGTTGTTCTTTTGGACCTAAGTGACAAAAAACCAAAGTGTGGGACAAAATTGCCTAAGCTAGTATAACTATTTAAGCATGAGGTTCTTTTGCAATAAATAAAAAAACTTGGAGTAGCATTTCGCAAGTATGGCTTTTTAAACACATTTAGGTATGCTTTTTTTGGCACCATTCATTATCTTCTCCATTTCAGGCCCAAAACCATCCTTCTCCTCTCAAATTCCATATCCAAATCTCACCCAAAACATCTATTTTTTGTGGAAATCAAAGTCTCATGAGGTACCTAAGCAAAAAAAGAGCTTACTATTGCATAGTTTTGGTGTGGAAGCTATTAGATCACATTTTTTAGCTTGGTGAGCTTAGGCAACATTTTTTCTGCTTTGTTCTTGAGTTGTTTTTGGTTTCTTGAGGTTGTATGAGCTTGGATCTAGCTTAGTTGAGCTTAATTTGGTGGCTCGTATGTTGAATTTGCTTAGAACCATAAGATACCCTAGTGGAGCCATTTTGCTTGGCGTGGATGCTTTGTTTAAATTGAGGTAAGGGATTTATTTATTACATTCATTTGATGCATGTCTTAGTTACTTGTTGGACGGTCACAAGTAGTTTGGAAGATATGCATAGGTTATGGTAGAATTTGCCTATGATGGACTAGTATGAAACCATGGTCTAGTGAGGCATGTTTGAAGTCTTAAGATTTGGTTAGTTTTTCATATCCATGGCTTATTGTAGTAGTCATCACGAACTGGAGTTTTTTTCAGGGTGTTATGTAGGTTTGGGTGGCTTAGGATGGCCCCAAACATGCTATGGAGCAAGTCTTGAGCTCCAGAAATCTAAATGTTACTACTTGTGGCACCAAGTCACCATTTCTCAGCACCGCATTGTCAAGACCCCAACAGCATTAATATGCTGTAGTATTTTTTCCATAACTTTTTGCTCGGGTATTCGATTAAGGCGATTTAAGATTTCACGCAAAGCTAAAAGAAAGATCTACAACTTTCATGCTTTTACCCAAGGTAGAATTGTCCTATGTTTTCTTTATATTTTTCATCAAATTGAGGGGTCAATGAGTGCTTAAGGGGCCTTAGGGTGGAAGGTGACCAATGGTACCCTAGTACCCCTAATAGCTTCTCAAAGCACGGGTTTGTTGATTAAGTTTTCTCGGTTACAAAGAAAGCATGAAGGAAAGTGATCTAGAAGGAGCTCGGAGCACTATAATAAGGCCATTAGGAAAGGTTAAGGGGGTTTAGTACCATTGGTAGTCTAGTTAAAGGCTTTGAGCTTACAACACCACTAATAAAACCTAGTGAACATGAAGGGTTCTTCAAAACCTATAGAATTGATTCCATCCAAAGTAAATCTTACTAGGGATAGAGTGAACCAAGTAACGCTGGATCGGGAAGCACCATGGATGAAGGCTTAGTGCACTTATTGCCTAGCCAAGTTGTGACTTAAGGCACAAGTGAAAGCGTAGTGCATCCTTGGTAGGTTAAATGATGAGGTTTAGTACCTTGGTGTTCTAGGTGAGCTTATTAGCTCGAGACACCAAGTTAGAGGTTAGTACGCCTAGTTGGTTCGATGCTTAGTACCATAGTGGCTAGGGGTGTGAATGGAACCCGGTTAACTCGTAAGACCGCATAAACCAATCCGCACCAAAACCGATGGTATATGGTTTTATGTGCTCCTGGTTACGGTCCAAGTTTAGAAATCTTAAAATTGAATATTATATGGTACGGTTACAATTTTTGAATGTCATACCCAGTAAAAACCGCATCGGCCTAATAGGAAAAGCCTAATCCAATATAAATTAAAATTATATACCTAATTGGCTATTTTTCCCTCCCTTTTGATCTTGAATTCCATCATTTAAAACTAATTTCTTAAACCCAAAATTAAAGTCCAATACTTAAAGAAAGGCCTAATCCATTTTCCATCATATTCCCTTCCCCTAATGCCCAGCCCACCACCTAACAAAATTCTTTCTTGCACCTCTAACTGCGACACTGCATTGCTCCCTATTACTACTAGACTATGGACACAAGTCAAGACGACCACCATTATACATTCAAACAAGACAAGGGAGACTAAAGAGTGGAGAGAAACAACCATAATTGGGATTTAGGTTATCAGTCGGGGCGATAAATGTTGCTGTATATTTCTATTTTGATTGCCACTGTTGGATATGTAAGAGAAATTTCCTTAATTTTTTGTTGTGGGTGATGTTTTTGGCATCATTGTGTAGGCATTGAGGTTTGAAGAAGGCCTTTTCATTGACAGCCTATGGTGACAGATGTAGGGTTGCGGGAGCCAAACATGCACAGCGGAATTTAATCGAAACCCTCAAAGATCCAAGTCAAACGGGGTAAACCGGGTGTTCAAAAATTTTCATACCTAATTCGATTGAGATATTTTACCCAACTGTAGAGTCGAATCACAAAAACTTGAACAGTAGACATGTTCAAGCTCTCTATGGTATCCACACGAGCTTCTCGGGATCACAACGCTTCCACCACGTCGCAGGAGATACATTTCTCTTATGCTTATAGTGCTAGCTTGCATCCTCCAAGTAATTGCAAGAGAAGAATGCGGCTGTCCTCTTTGGGAGCTTAGGGCAAAAGGCTGTGAATTTCTCACTAAAAGTTGTATTTATAGTGAGACTCAACTTCTAGGCCTAATGGGTTTCAAAGCCCTAATCCAATTAGGCTTTAATTTCATACTTAATAATGGCTCAACTTTTGGGCCCATTATTAACACAAAATTATTATAAAACCATAACCCAAATATTTAGCCCATGCACTTTAATATCCAAATAGCTCTATGTGTGCAACCCAATAGGCTCTTACCACGTTGGCAATGATCATAAATCACATTTATGATCATAAGCAATGAGCAGTGTCTAGCAACACATCATTGCTTCCCAAGAGACACGATTGTCGATGATTCAAGTAAACCTTTATGATCATTACTCATATATGCCATTGTCCCTTTGTCCAAGATATCAAGAATAGGCATGAGACATGGAATGTGTCACTTTCGCATAGTCCAATCTTTGGTTTATTGATTACTAAGTAGACTAACTTAAACAGATGACATTGATATCGTATATCAACTCATCCAAGCATGACCATGCATTTTCTAAGTCTCACTCTATCAAGGGGCCCGAAGATATCACTCCCGTTACATAGAAGGGACAAATCCCTCCGCATGATATGTGACATACCCAATAACCTCCTTCAAGCTCAGTCAGTTACAAGCAACAAAGGGAAGTATCAAAGTATGTGACTCACATGTAGGGAACCTTGATGACCTTAGGTCAAAGGACTACATATACCATGATCACTATAAGAATCACTTATGACACTCATATAACGATCCATGTAGCATTCTCATGGTGGGTTGGTCCAGTAACAAGTTCTCCAACTTGTACCCATATGTAGACTACATGTATCATATTACTCTCCACATATGCTAGTCGTTACGTATTATTGTAACCCACTCAACAATAATACTATACCAGGGACATTTGAGAATATCGTTATTCTAGGATTACAATTATGTTTATTATGTTACATAGAAACAAAACAACAAGCATAATTACTGGATTAATGCCTTAATAAAATATCATGACTCAATGTGCAAAAAAATAATCATCTCATGATTGGCTTTTGGGCACAACACTAACAATGGAATGTTGCAAACAGGGAGTTTTTCATATATGTTTTTTGGTGATGGAAAATAGATAATAGGTTTCTTATATGTGTAGGATTCAGAATGATAAGATTGGCTTATTTGAAATTTATATTTCTTATATATGTTAGTTTTATGGATTGGATTGTACTTTTATTTTGTTGTCTATGTTATGTGCTCATATTAATTATTTTGATTTAGTATGATAGATTTGTAATATGAAAAAACTGCAACCAAACTACAACCAAACCATATTTATGTGGTGTGGTCTTTTCCAGATTTGTATACAAAGTGGTGTAGTTATGATTTATAAATTGTAAAACCATTTACTATGCGGTATGGTTATGGGTTTGCCCCTAAACATCATTAATCCGCACCATGAACACCCCTAATAGTGGCCTAGGTGAGCCAATGGCTCGAGGCACTGTATAGGAGCCTAGTACACCTACTGAGTTTCTTAGAACTCAAGCAAAGCACATCCACCACATTCACATGTATAATAACAAAGACAATGATTTTCAATGAGCTTAGCTCACTAGGATGTCAGCAAGCCAAGGCTTGATAGGAGCGAGTTAGGGACCAAAAACTTGTTAGACATGGGGTGACATCCGTGCGAGGACTAGGAAGAGGTAAGGTCCCGAGGGACTTGAATATTATGTTAGGCCTAAATTGAACATGACCTGTAGTAGATTTCATATATTATATAGCTAGTGTCCTTAGGTTTTTGTTTGCAAGTTTTAATGTGTCTTTGCATGTACCTAAATCCCTTATTGGGAATATTTGGATTCTCACTTTCTTTAGTGTTGTTGTATAGATTACATCTATAAGGAGCTGGTAACCATAGAAGGTTGTCGAGCTAGTATTATTCATGTAGGTACGCACTTAGTGAATCATTATTAATTCTAGTTTTACTGGTTAAGTTATCTATGCTAACTATAGTTTTCATCTAGCCTTGTTGAGGCTAATGGCACAAGGAAGGACATAGTGAACTAAAGATCTAAGTTGTCATTTTGGTATACGCATGTATGCTAGGTAGCCTCCAATGTCTTTAGGTTAAGCAATATTTTAGTTGCTTTTGGGCATGTGCATAGTCTTTACTTATGTAATGATGCACATGCACAGTTATTACTTGTAGTAAAATCACTTATCTTTTATGCTTTGACTTGTGTTTTGGTCATGTTTTAAAAATGTTGGCAACATTTTTTATTCATTTTCTTAAACTAAAATTCAAGCCAAAGTAGTGCATGCATAATGCATATTTGGTTCATAACCAGATGCATGAAAGGTTTTAAAATGGAACAAGTAATTAACTAGCCAACTACAACTAGTGTGGGACTCTAGTTTCATAGGCTTCCTAGGAAGGCCCCATTCGAGGTAGGGACACTACAACGAGTCCCCTTATCCTGATTAGTTTCATCTTAACTTTGGAGTTGTGGCCCTAGGCAACCAGAATGGCCTTACCCAAATCTTTGCATCTTTCGTCGCACTCAACCCTTCATTATTAGCCTGAACATTAAAAGCTTGTTCTTTTAACATGGTTGAGCGACCTCCACAAAGATGAGTGCTTATGTGCCATAAACTAGTGCGAATAGGCCTTTGCTCTATTGGCCTTCTAGTGATTGGCTAGTAGTCCTATTGGACACTTTGTAACTCTTCAGCTCATTTCCCATTGGCATTGTGCAACCTTTTTTTCAAGCCATGCTTTATGCTATAGTTACTTACCTCTACTTGGCCATTAGACTGTGGATAGGCAACGAGGGTGAAATAGAGGTGGATACCCTTTTCTTCCACAAATATATACACCTAACCATTATCAAACTATTTTTCATTATCTATTACCACTTGAGGCATACAAAGCAACAAACATTTTTGTTCCAAATAAACTAAATAATCTGAGTGGCCATAATGGTAGCCAAGGGCTCAACTTCTAACTAATTGGTGAAGTGGTCCCCTACCACTATGCTGTATTTCACATGTCCCATGGTTGTAACCAAGGCCCTATCAAATCCATTCCTAACGTGGCGAAAGGGCATTGATAGGTGGCTAATGTAGCTTCAGATGATGGTGATCTCTGGATTTGGGAGTTGAGTTGGCAAGAGTGGCATAATTGGATGAGCTCCAAGGCATCCCTTTGAATTACGGGCCAGAAGTATCTTTTTCTGAGTGCTTTGTAAATGAGGGAGTCTAACCCAATATGGGCCACCCAATCTCCCTTATATGTTTCCTTAAGGGCTTATCATCCTTCAGACGTGATTAAGCATCTTTACATGGGTGGAACAAACCTTCTCCTATTCAATTGTCTGTCAATAATAATAAATCTTCTTGAATTGACCCTTACTGTCTTTTGCACTTCTTTAGTTTTACTAAAGGTCCTCATCTCTAGGTAGAGCAAGATCAACATTTTCCAATTACATGTTTTGAAGTGGCTTTACTCCAGAAAGTATATCAATGGGCAATAGATCCCCTACCATGGCCTCTTCTCAGCCTTTTGATAGGCCATCAAGTGTAACGTCACTACCCTAAATGGGGCCCTTCCAAGAAGACTATGGAACTGGAGTCTCGAGCTAGTTAAAGTTGGCTAGTTAATTTCTTGTCCTATTTTAAAACCTTTCATGCATCTAGTTATTAACCTAATATGCATTATGCATGCACTTGCTTTGACTTGAATTTTACTTCAAGAAAATGAATCAAAAAACATTGCTGGCATTTATAAAATATAACTAAAACACAAGTCCAAGCATAAAAGATAAGTGTATTTACTAAAAGTAATAATCACGAATTTGCATCATTACATAAGTAAAGACTATGCATATGCCCAAAAACATCTAAAATACTACTTGACCTAGAGACATCGGAGGCCAAACTAGCATACATATGTATACTAAAGGACTACTACTGGCATCCATGGTCGATTATGTCCGTCCTTCTGCCACTAGCCTCTACAAGGCTACAAAAAAACTATAGTTAGCACAAATAGGTTAACTAGTAAAACTAGAATCAATAACGATTCACTAGGTGGTTTACTTGCATGTAAAACACTAGCTCGGCATCCTCCCTATGATCGCCGGCTCTAAACAAATAAAATCTGAAAAACAACACTAAAATGAGGGAGAATATAAAGAATCCCAATAAGGGATTTAGGTACCTGCAAAGAAACATTAGCACCTACAACAAAAACTTGAAGACACTCATATATATAGAATATATGAAATCTATTGTAGGCCCAATGTAGTCTGAGGGCTAATGTATGTGCAAATGTCTGAGTCCCTTGGGACCCCCTTATCCTAGTCCTCTCACGGGCGTCACTCTGTGCCTAGTGGGTTCTAGCCACTAACTCGCTTCTAGTAAGCCTTAGTTTACTGATGCAGTAACTTAACCTTCCCTTGGTTTTTGTACAAATGAACATGGTGGATGTTCGCTAGTTAAGTTATAAGCAACTCACTAGGTGTACTAGGCTTCCATAAACTACCTCAAGCCATTGGCTCACTTAGGCTACTATCATACTAAGCCTTCACCCAAATAGGTGCACTAGGCTCCCACTTGGTGTCTTCAGCTAATAAGTTCACCTAGACCACCAAGGTACTAGGCCTTGCCATTTAACCTACCAAGGATGCACTAAACTTTCACTTGTCCCTCAAGTCATTACTTGGCCAGGCCACAAGTGCACTTTGCCTTCATCCACGGTGCTACACTATCCACCATTACTTGTTTCACACTATTATGGTAAGTCTTGCAATGAATGGACTCAACATATACACTAGGGTTTCTCATTGGTGTCCCAAGCCTTAGGCCTTCAACTAGACCACAAATGGTGCTAAACCCCTTGACTTTCCTAATGGTCCTATTATCGTACATGAAACATCATCCAAATTATCTTTTATCATGCTTTATTTACACCCAACAAGACTTAATTAACTACCTAGTGCTTTAAGGAGCCATGGGAGGTACTAAGGCACCATTAGGCACCTTCACCCCAAGTCCCCTTAGCCACTCTTAGGCCCCTTTCCTTTGGAATTGAATTCAAAAATAACTTGGGCACATTTGGGCATGGTTGATAACATGGGATTGTAGCCCTTCATCTTAGTTTCATGTAAAATTTTGAATCACCTTAATAGGACTCCTGAGCAAAAAGTTATAGCAAAAATACTACAGTATATCAATATTATCAAGGTCTTGGCGACTCGTCACCGGGAGTAGCGATGCGGTGCCAAATGACTACACCTTTCAGGTATCACACATGCCCTGCTGCTACACCTAGTGTCCATGGACACTTTGGGGGCATTAAGCACCGCCAAAACATCCAAGGCAAGGCTCCACAATTTCTAGAACTCTAGGAATACTAGAATAGGCCATTACCATGCCAAACTAACCAAGCATCAAGGGCTTAATTATATTGCCAAAGAGCTTGCTTACAACTAGTCCATCACATGCAAATTCTACCATAACCTATGAATATCTTTCAAACTACTTGTAACCAACATTCAAGCAACTAAGATGTGCATCATATAAGTGTGACAAGTAAATCCCTTACCTTAATTATGAAGAACAAGCAAGAATCAAGCATCCACACCAAGCAACAAAGGCTCCACTAAGGTGTCCTACGGTTCCAACCAACTTCAACAAACAAGGCACCAAATTAAGCTCAATGAAACTAAACCCAACCTCATGGAAGCTCAAGAAACCATGAACAACTCAAGAACAAAAAGGGGAAAACATTACCTACGCTTTGAAGCATGAAAAATTTCATCCAAAGCTCATGGCATTGAAACCATGCTAAAACAAGCTCTTTATTACATGAGTACCTCATGAAACTTTGATTTCCACCAAGAATTGATGAAGAAATGGAAGTTTGGCTATAGAATTTGAGAGGAAAGGGATGGCTATGAAAATGGGAGGTTGAAGATGATGGATAGTAGCTTCCAAATGTCCTAAAATGGTTTAAAAAGCCATCTTCTCACTTTAGCCCTTCAACTTATTTGATTTTTTCCAAAAAGACTCTATGCTCACATAGTGCCATAAGACTTGGCAATTTTGTCCCACACTTTGGTCTCTTGTCTCTCAAGTTCAAAACAACAACTTATGAGCTTAAATACCAAACCTATCACCTTGGGGTACAAAATGACCATTTTTCCCTTGGTGACACGTAGTTGTCAAACTGAACTAGGAAATAACTACCCTATTAAACACTTGCTTGGCTTGCTTATTCAAAGTATTTGGGGCATTAAACTAGGGACTTTGACCTGTTTGACAAGTCTCACATGGTCATTGAAGGTTTGCTACTTAGAGGGCTATAAGATTCTCCCTACCTTGGAGAATTCAGTTCTCCGAATTAGATCTCCCCACCTTGAGATGAAACCTAGGATATGGTGCTTGTATATCCCAAGCAAACCTAGCAAAGGGTGTCAATTTCACAACTACACTTGATGCTCACCTACCCAACTTGCTTAACTATTGCCCTTTGACATTCAAATTGGGCTCTCACCTGTATAAGTACTATAGCCGATGCTATAATTTGTGTTTATGCCATACAACAACCTCAACTACATTTCTCACTATTCCCCCACCTTGCCTAACCTTGCTTAGTCTAAAAGCACCTTAGTACTACTTCTTTTTGAAGACAACGGTATGGTACTCCACTATCCTTGACATACAGACATTGCTAAAGTATCTTTGATAACTCAACTTTGTCCTAATAAGTCTGGTGACCAACAATTTCTCTTTACTTCCCTTAGTGCCAAACCTCCTAGTGCAAGTTCGCTTAACAAGTTTAAAACTTGTCCTCTAACACTTGTACTTTAGAAGTCTTAACCTAGGCTAGGCACCTAACTTCCTTTTACCAAAACCTCTCAGTTTAAGATAGCTTCACAAGCACGAAACTTGTCGACTAACTGTCACACTGACAGTTCTTAACCATTAGCCTATATTCAGCATGGGAAACAACCGCTAGACTAAATGTGTCACTAGTGTACTATGGCCTCCCCTCAACACAAACCTAGCACCTAAGGCATACTCCACTCCATGCTTCACTATACTTTAGGGCTCTTCTGATTGAATGGTCTACCAAGAGTTATAAGTCCTGGCACACCTTAAAGTATGAAACTTTGATGCTTTGGTCACTTTACTCAGGGCATCCTTGGTGCTCGAGGCTTTCACACTAAGTCTTTACTTTTTAGGCAATTCGGCCTTTCATTACTACCAAAGTACCTTAGTACCTTCTGGTGATCATTAACTACCATACCATGAACTACACCATGCCAAGCACTTATTAGGATGATGTATGGATATGATCTGTCACCATAACATAATTTTTCCTAAGTAGGAGAACTTACTTCATCACTTGACTCAGTTCCTTACCAAGAGGTGGTTAGCCACAGGAAACTCCCCGAGTGGCTCATCTAATACAACTCCACCTAGTGCATTTAATCATTTCCTATACACCTTAAGGTCGGTACTATCCCTTGGAGTTGTCCGCCTTACCTGCTAGCCCATTATCCAGTCTCATAAGTCATTGGCCCTTCCTTTATAAGGCACTAGGGTCCTTACTTTGGGCTCTCAACTACTTTAACTCTACCAACTTTGACTATGGTTTCAACCCTTGACTTTCCTGTACTCCGATGAATGCCAACAACTACCGAAGTCACAAACACGACCACTTTAGCACAACTATACCCTTACTCACCTGGTACTTTCAAACTACTAATGGAATCACTTAGTTAGGTGGGAGATCCCACTACGGCCATCCTAAGCCATCTCTTGACCGGTCATAATGAACTCTTCTGCACGAGCCTACCAATCTGTACCCTAAAGGATCTAGCCAAAGCTTACTCTTACTAGCATCACTTGGTCATTCTTTGCCTATGGTTCAAATTTCCGCTAACTTACTGCCATAAAAAGAAACTAAAAGCTACCACAAGTTCCTCAACTCCACTTTGGACTTAGTCCTTCACTTACTCAACTAGCCTCACTAGTTGATCATCTTTCTCCCATAAGTTATCTTGGTTTCCCTCAACTCCACTTAACCTCGGGATAATGAATACAAATCAGATGTTATCCTTTGGTCCATGGTAGTTGTTCCTATTGCTCAAGTTCTCTTACTGCCACCTAGTAGCCGAGACCAACCCCCAGCAACCATTTTCCTCCTGCTGGCTATAAACTAGGGTATACAACTAGTGGACGAATAAAACTATCCTTCCATTTACTCTATGGATGAGTTCCTTACTTCTTGTTTGATTTTGTAGCTTCCATCTACATAACATGGTTAGAAATAAAAATTTAAATCTTACCTACTTACCTCCTTAGTGCCTTGTTGAATTGCTCTATTGCTTACATACTTTAAGGAACTCATCCAGTTACTTGGCCAGCTATTGATGTTAACTAAGCCAGCCAAGCTAACTTATGAAAGAATATAGCCTATGGAACCTTAGAACACTTCCAATCTAAGTCATTCAAGCCTTCAGTTATATGGTTTTACACACTAGCAAGTGGGTCCTAGACCCTGGGTATCACCTTAACATTTAGTGCATATTTTGGTGCAAATGCACTTGGGTTCACCCATAGCCCTATTCAAGAAACCACCCAACATGCCAAACAAGACTAAGCTAGTAAACAATGCTAGAATCACCAAAAAGAAATTAAACAACTAATGGTAGGTTAGGAACTTACCTTACCCTAGCCTCAACCTGCCCATGAGTTCACTACTACTACCAGTCAAGTGTTGCACCTGTATGGTGGTTGCCTACCCCAACCACTTAACTAGCTGAGGTAAAACTTGAAATACTGCTATACTGTACTAGGTCAACTCCTTGTGGCAACTACTATTGAGCATTCATTCTTAAGTTGACTTTATCTTAACCAAGCCTATGACCACTTCTAGTCTGATGATCACTAAGTCCACAAAAATCATTTTCCTAGGTGAATGGCTTTGAGCAATATTCTTCTTGCAACTTGGGCATAAACCCCATTGTCCACATGATCCATTCTCAATCTTCAGACAACTTCTGCATTATGGGCATGTTGCAAACACTCCAACTAGGTTAAGTGAGCCAACCTCTACCTTGCCGATCGTGTGTCTAACTCCACTAACTCCCTTTTGAGTCCTAATGCCTTACTAAACAACATTTTAGTAACTCCATGTCCATACTCATAGAGAACCTCTATAGCGCTAGCTTAAGGCCTTGTTGGTTTTTTCCTCAAGCTCTTACTCCCATAGAAAAAAGGGTAAGAGAGTACTCCTCTACTCTACCATGTAACTTGTTTGACCAAGAGTTCTCTTGTCTTGGTCAGTGCATCCTTATCTCCTTTGGTGTTGCCTAAGCCATCCAAGGTTTTTGGGTTCAAATTTTGAAATTGTGGGTCATTCCCTTCCTTGGAGGTCCATACCTCCTATTACTACAGATCATGTTGCCTGCCTTATTCTGAGATTCTGAAAAGCTTCCCCTAGGATGGTAGCCACATCCCACTATTTGCACCAAGGTGTTGTGTCATGCCCAACTTAACCCCTAGCCCATTTTGGGCCCAATTACTTAATCATGCAGTGGAATTTCCTAAAAGGGACATTTATTCATTTCTAAAATATATGGGCATGTTCCCAGGACATTACTAGTACTAGCTCATTAAGTATTCACTTAAAGGTTTATATTGTGCTCTAAAAAATAAGCTAGTACTTATGTGGAACTTGTGTGTTCATTTCAAGCTCGTTATCCAGTATAGCCAAGTACATGCATGGCAACCAAAACACCAGATTCAAGTTTTGGAAAAAAAAAAGAAACTTGTTTAAGATGGATACTTCTTGCATACTCATATGTGTCTTGGTAACCCACTATTGCACATAAACACATACATGTCTTTAATTTCATTGGTTACCATTTTAGCTCGTTATAGGCATGCATTTCCTTTCTAGTTCATGTTTACTTAATATTCATCTTTAAACATATTTAATCATGCACATCTATCAACTTTTTACTTCAGCCCAAAGATGACTATCAACCAGAATGTCCAAGAGTTCATATATATGCCATAGATATACTACATGGCTTAATATTCTTAGAATTGAATTTAGCATGCCATTTTACTTGAGTACCGTAAAGGGTCCATAAACACTTAAAATCAAAAATTTGGTTTTTAAGACAAACCAAAATACATAGCATATGATTATACATGGCAAATCACACATAGAACAAATTTCCGCCTTAGAGACTTTGTTCCCACAATCTAGACTCCAAATCCTGCACATAAAGTCCACACTTATTAGCTTGTTACACAAGCAACCAATAACACTTAGAATACTTAGAATATTGAGCAAATACCACACATATGCATAATACCTTTACCATAGAAAGAGTATAAAATACTCTTGACCTTAGTGTCTTTTAAGTACTCCTTTTCCTACATGAAGTAGAGAAGGGCGAGTGAGTAAAACTCAGTAAGGATTTTGTATGGCTCCCAGAGCCTAACATATGGCTTCCAAAGCCTAACATAGCCAAGAATAACATGGCAACAATTATTCCATGCTCTTGCAAAGAAAACACTAAGACAAAGAAGATACAGGTACATGTAGATAACAATAATAATAATAATCGGGGGTTAGTATGAACAACCAAACATAGAAGCATACAACACACACACAACTTAACACCTTATCCCTTTGAAGGACAGAGCAAGCATGATCCATATTTCTCATTTCTTAGGTTAACCATTTTATTAATCCATTTTAAAATCTGAGCTTTTTATGCCTGGGAATTAAGTTGGCCGACTCAATTCCTAGCCGTAATGCTTGCACAGAGCTAGCTAGCACGGAGTTGCCTAAGCAACAAAACATAGCCATCTATAGCCTTCTTAGGATCACATGGCATCCAATATCCATCAACCAAGGGCCCGAATACTCAAAGAGTATAAGAATCCTTACCAAAATCGTTAGCAACATTTGTTGCTTGAAAGCTTTAAAAGCTTGGCTCTTTGTCTTTTCCTTGCTTGTCTTAGCTAGAACTTAATTTCTAGCTTGAGAACCTCAACAAATGAGGTATGGCTGAATCTTTATGCTTGATTTCCTTCAAGCTTCCTTTTGACTTTTCTCGAACCCTCCACTTGATTCCTTGCCTTGGAAGGTTTTAGAAGCTTATGAACATTAAGGACACAAGCTTCATACTCAAGAACACCAAGAGCAATACTTGGCTGAATGGTATTGTGGGAGAAAGAGTTGGAGAAGTGTTTGAGCTTTAGGAGGAAAGAATGAGTGTTTTAGAGTAAGTAAGTAAAATGAGTGAAATGGAGACTAAAATGGAACGTGTATGGCTAGCCATGGGAGAATATATAGACTGAAACCAAGTGATTCACATGAGAGTGAGTGGGAGACAAATTGGGAGACAAATTGGAAGACTTGTGTGGGTGGTGGGTGAGATAGTCAAAAGTAGGGGACAAATTAGAAGACTTGTGTGGGTGGTGGGTGAGATAGTCAAAAGTAGGTGACAAATTGGAAGACTTGTATGGGTGGTGGGTAAGATAGTCAAAAGTAGGGGACAAATTAGAAGACTTGTGTGGGTGGTGGGTGAGATAGTCAAAAGTAGGGGACAAATTGGATGACTTGGTGAAAGTTGGGTGGATTTGTCAAAAGTGGGGCACAAGTAGGTGGAGGAAGGAATCCTAAGTGATGAGTTGGATGGGAGGTGGAATAAAATAATGGGAAATGGAGGGAGGTGGTAGCCATGGCATCCAATGCCTTTAAAAATGGCTAATCCCCCCCTTAGTCCCTCAATTCCCTGTATTTGGGCAATTGAGCCCAACCACCAAAAGTCCCCTTTGTCCAATTTAGTCTCTCACCTTATATTTTCATCATTTTGCTTGCCCTAAGCCAAGATTAAATTTTGAGAGTGTCCAACACTCATCATACTCCCCAGTCCCACTTAATTTAGTGTCTCCCAAGCTTAATGAGCTCAATTCCCAAATTGGTAAAAAAATTGTCTTCATAGCCCGAGGCTTAAATTACTTAGGATTTTTGCGGGCGTTACATGTTGCCACTACCTCAGAGCAAGCCAAACTACCTACCTCAATGTCACCATAACTAGATTACTAGGATCCATTACAAAACCCTTAGCATCGAAAACTACCCCTAACCTAGTTTTACGATCCTAGCCTGTAACCAAAGCCAGATAGTGCATACAGAGGATAGAAACTACTAGTTAGTGCTAACTATCCTAGCACAATGACAACACACTGATCTCAGTTACCTAGCCTCCAACAACTCATAATCGAGTCTAGAGCCTTGCTCTGATACCACCTTGTAACGTCGCTACCCTGAATGAGGAACTCCGAAGAAGACTATGGAATCAAAGTCCTGCGCTAGTTGTTGTTGGCTGGTTAATTACTTGCCCCATTTTAAAACCTTTCATGTATCTAGTTATTAATCTAATATGCATTATGCATGCATTTGCTTCAACTTAAATTTCACTTTACGAAAATGAATCAAAAAGCATTACCGAAATTTATAAAACATAACTAAAATGCAACTCAAAGCATAAAAGATAAGTGTATTTTCTACAAGTAATAACCACACATGTGCATCATTACATAAGTAAAAGCTATGCACACACCCAAAAGCAACTAAAATATTGCTTGACCTAGATACATTGGAGGCCACACTAGAAAAGCAACTAAAATACTACTCGACCTAAATACATTGGATGCCAAACTAGCATACATACGTATACTAAAGGACTGCCACTGAGATCCATGGTTGACTATGTCCGTCTTTATGGCACTAGCATCTACAAGGCTACAAAACAACTATCATTAGCACAAACAGCTTAACCAGTAAAACTAGAATCAATAATGATTCATGACGTGGTTTACCTATATGTAAAACACTAGCTCAACACCCCCCATTGTTGCCAGCTCAAAATAGATGAAATCTGCACAATAACACTAAAGGGAGTGAGAATCCAAAGATTCCTAGTAAGGGAGTTGGGTACCTACAAAGAAACATTAGCACTAGTAACAAAAACTTGAGGACACTCATATATATATAATATATGAAATCTACTACGGGCCCAATGCAATATGAGAGCTAACATATGCACACATATTTGAGTCCCCTGGGACCCCTTCTCATCCTAGTACCTTCACGAGCGTCACACTGTGCCTAGCAAGTTTTGGCCACTAACTCACTTGTAGAAAGCCTTAGCTTACTAATGCAGTAACTTAACCTTCCTTTGGTTGTTGTACAGGTGAACTTGGTGTATGTCCCTTGCTTGAGTTCTAAAAAACTCACTAAGTGTACTAGGCTCCCACATAATGCCTCGAGCCATTAGCTGACCTAGGCTGCTTTGGTACTAAGCCTCCACCCAAATAGGCATAGTAGGCTCCCACTTGGTGTCTTAAGCTAATAAGCTTACCTAGAGCACCAAGTTACTAAACCTTGTCATTTAACCTACCAAGGATGCACTAAGCTTTCACTTGTTCCTCAAGTCATAACTTGGCTAGGCCATAAGTGCACTAAGCCTTCATCCATGGTGCACCACTATCCACCATTACTTAGTTCACACTATTATCATAAGAATTACTATGGATGGACTACACATACACTAAGGTTTCTCATTGGTGACCTATGCCTTAAGCCTTCAACTAGACTACCAATGGTGCTAAACCCCCTTGATCTTCCTAATGGCCCTATTATAATACATGAAACATCTTCCAAATTATCTTCCATCATGCTTTCTTTACACCCAACAAGACTTCATTAACTTCCTAGTGCTTTAAGGAGCCATAGGAAGTACTAAGGCACCATTAGGCACCTTCCACCCCAAGTCCCCTTTGGCACTCTTAGGCCCCTTCCTTTAGAACTGAATTCAAAACTAACCTGGGTAGATTTGGGCATGGTTGACATCATGGAATTGTAGCTCATCCTCTTAGCTTCATGTAGAATCTTGAATTACCTCAATCGGACACCCGAGCAAAACATTATGGTAAAAATGCTACATCATGTGAATGCTATCAGGGTAACGTGTCACCGAGAGTGGCGATGCAGCACCAATGGCTATACCTTTCGGGTATCAAATGTGCTCTGATGTTGTACCTAGTGTCCATCGGCACTTTGGGGGCATCGAACACCTCCCAAACATCCAAGGCAAGCCTCCACAAGTTCCAAAACTCTTGGAATACTAGAATAGGCCATTACCATGCCAAACTAACCAAGCATCAAGGGCTCAACTACACTCTACAAGAGCTTGATTGCCACTAGTTCATCATAAGCAAATTCTACCACAGCCTACGCATATCTTCCAAACTACTAGTAACCAACATTCAAGCAACAAGAACATGCATCATATGACTGTGATAACTAAATCCCTTACCTCAATTGTTAAGAACAAGCAAGAATCAAGCACCCACACCAAGCAACAAAGGCTCCACTAGAGTGTTCTATAGATCCAAGCAAATTCAACATACAAGGCACCAAATTAAGCTCAACCAAGTTAAACCCAAGCTTATAGAAGCTTAAGAAACTAAGAACAACTCAAGAATAAAGAGGGCAAAATGTTACCTAAGCTGATGAAGAAATGGAAGTTTGGCCATGGAATTAAAGGATCGGGATGGCTATGAAAATGGGAGGTTTAAGATGATGAATAGTAGCTTGCAAAAGGGTTTAAAAATTTATCTTTTCACCTTAGCCCTTCAACTTATTTTATTTTTCCAAAAAGACCCCGTCCTAAAATAGTGCCATAAGACTTAGCAATTTTGTCTCACACTTTGGTTTCTTGTCTCTTAGGTATAAAAGAACAACTTATGAGCTTAAATACCAAACCTATCGCCTCAGGGTGCAAAATGACCATTTTGCCTCTAGAGACACTTAAGTGTCAAACTAAACTAGGAACCATATACCCTTTTAAATACTTGCTTAACTTGCTTATTCAAACAAATTAAGGCATTAGACTATGGATTTTGACTTGTTTGACAAGTCTCACCTAGCCATTGAAGGTCCACTACCTTGAGGGCCATAACATCAACCGTTGCAATTTTTGTCCTTGTAACCTTTTCGACTGGCATAATGTCAAAGGGTTTGATGAAATGCTTAACCATGCTTAAGTACTTATAGTGAGTTGGGCCTTTAACTTCTATCGTGCCATTCATTTGACTAATTATTAGCTAAGAGTCACTATAGATGATCAAGTTCTACATCCCTTCTTAACTATCCATCCTCAATCCTAGCACCTCATTTAGCCACATTATTTGTGACTAGGAATCAGAATCTAATTTTGAGATCACCCTCTATATCTAAAAGACCCTGTAAGATGACTTTAGTCTTTTGGTTGTCACGCTTCAAGGGACCATCAACGTACATTT
The DNA here is from genome assembly GCA_005392925.1 of Aquilaria sinensis. NCBI lineage: Eukaryota > Viridiplantae > Streptophyta > Magnoliopsida > Malvales > Thymelaeaceae > Aquilaria > Aquilaria sinensis. Next base: position 55,081 of record SMDT01000848.1, read on the forward strand.
CCCATGATGAGTCATTGGTGACTTCTTGCTTTTCAATGGGGTCTCTCATTGCTAACGCCATTTCTGCCATAAAATCTTCTAATGTTTACATTTTGATCACTTTTTTAGGGCTCTTAGTAAATATCGAATTCAACTAACTCAATACACTATTTGGCTAGTCTTCCCGAATTATTTGACTTTTAGAGGATGTTCTTTAGGGGGTTTTATTCTGATGATAATTTTATGGGTTTAGAAAAAAGGCTGCAACTTCCTAGAGGCCATAGCAGGGGAAAAGATAGGCGTCTACAACATAGAGTACTATGAATACTCCCCTTAAAAGGTTCGGCTAATGTAATACAGAGGCCTTTGGTCCAAGCCTTTTTCCCTGATTATTACTTTGCTGATCAAGCCCTTAGTGATGATAAGGTATAAAATTAACAGGTCACTAGACGAGGCTGGTTGAGAGTTGGGAGTTGTTATGAATAATCCTTGATCTCACCAAAGGTGATCTTCCCTTCTTTTGTACACACAAATTCTACCGCCTTCTTCAAGATTCTAAAGAAGGGGTGACACTTGTCCCTAATATAAAGAAAAATCATTGAACAATAACAAGTCTTCCTTCCAATTTCTAGATATTTGTATTACCTTTTGGCTGAGGCATCATTAGGATGGCATTAATCTTGCTTGGGTTGGCCTCAATCCCACTTTCTAATACCATATAGCCAACAAAATTTACTACCTCTAACCCCAAATGATGATTCCTTGGATTAGGCTTGATGTTGAATTGTCTCATGTGCTGGAAGTTTCCCTGAGGTATTTAATATGGTGATTAAGGGCACAACTTTGGCATCCATGATGTATATGCATATTTCGATGTTGTGCCCTAACTAGTAAGCAAAGACTTTCTTTATCATTTGTTTGTAAGATGCTACTTCATTTTTTAGGCCGAAGAGCATCCATGGGTCGCAACAAACAATTTCTCCTATTGTGAAGGGTACCCAATAAAGGTGTCCATAAGGGTGAGGAATCTAAATTCAGTAGCAGCATCAATAAGTTGATCGATGGATAGGAATGGGTAGGGATCTTTTGGAGAGGCATCATTTTAATTGGTGCAATGAATGGACATGTGACACTCACAGTTTTCCTTTTTAGCCAAAACTGTGTTGGTTAACCATTTAGGATACCATACTTTCCCGATGTTGCTCGCATCTAAATGCCTTTTTACCTCTCCCTTGCTGGATGTGTAGCTCTCTAGTGCCATATTCACTTGTTCTATTGGATTGGCCAAGCAGAGGGGTCAACTTGCCGTTCTATGTGATAACTTTTGGGTCTCTACTGGCATGTCATTTGGGAACCATGTGAATATATCTATATTAGCCACAAAAATTCAATGAGTGAATCTTTTACCACATGAGGTAGGTCTTTGCCAATCTTCACCCCTTTGCAAGGTGCTATCTCTTAATAAGGGGGCCCTAGGATCAATGTTAATGGGGTTGACCTTTTTCCATTTTGGGTCAGCTTCTTTCATTCCTTGATTTCCTATTAATCCTCATTGGTTAGCTACGTAACTCCGTTGTAATGATGCTTGATCAATGTAAATAGTCTCATCCCCTATAATGGTAGCAAAGATCATAGTTAGACATTTCATATATGTCTAAATATATAAATGTACCTAGGTTAGGCTTTTGATAATGGTGTTGTACGACAAGGGAATGTCTAGGACTATGAATTCAGTTGTATGAGAATTACAAATGAAATTTCAATTTGTTGTAGTGCCTGTCAGCATAAGAGGTAACTTTGCCTTCCCGAGGGTTTAAACCTCCCCATATCCGACTGGACCAACCTTACTTGTAGGTCTTCATATAAAGTGCAAATAAGATATCCAAACCTTAGTCTTGATAAATAATCCAGCAATGAGGACATTAGAGTTGGCCCTTGTGTCAAGGTAGGTGTGCTCAATGCCAAAATTGATGATCCAAGCCATAACGATGATGGGCTCCATATGCATGGTCAAGATATGCAATCTATCAGGCCTTTTCAGAATGTTGCTTGAGTCAGTCACCTCTAGCTGAGTAATCCCATGTTCCTACTATTTCCTTGCAAGGAAGATTCCCCCTTAATGATCATGTGAACAAGCCCAGCTAGTGGCCCTGGTTTCTAGTAAATTTCTCTTGTGAGGGAGTAGGCCTTCTCTTGGCAATGACCTTCATCTCAGTCTTGGTCATCATCTTTCTTCCTCCGAGGCCTTTCTTCCTGTTATTGGGAAAGGGATTTTGTTATGGCTTTCCTAGTGGGAAGCACGCCTGAAGGAGGTAAAGTGCTCTAAATCAAGTTTGAAACCTTATTTCAAGTTTACATAGAAATAATAGGAAAGTTTAGCAAATTTCACTAAGTTTCGAGGAAGTTAAGGCACTAAATGAGGTTTAGGGGCAAAATGATAATTTTTGCGTCTTGAATAGTTGGGCCGGATCCCGAGTGGTTAAAATGAAGTTTTATGACTTAACTTTTAACTTTCACCCAAACTTGATTAAATAAACAATGATTAATCAAGAATAGCTAAGGTTACCAAAAGATGGGGACTTAAGTGTATCATGTCTAATACTTTGATGGCTTATATTAAAAATAGTGTTATAAAAGGGTAAAGTGGAGGGGTGGCTACCATAAACCCGAGTTCATCCTCTCCACCCTCATTTATCCATCCAATTAAGCTTGACATCAAAGTTCCTTGGTGAAAAGAGAAGCCATCATAAGTATATAGGCCATTGGGAGCTCATTTCAAGCATAAAACCATGGTTTTGGAGCTTGGAAGCACGTTTTCTCCCATCCCCTATTTTGAGTACGAGGTAACCAATGTGTTTTTTATTGATTTCAGGTTTATTGGTTGTTTAGGAGCTTGGGTTTTGGTTAGAAAGTAAGAATTTGATGTTTGGTGCCTATGTTTTGCTTGGAACTTAGGTGGTGCTTTGGTGAGCTTAGTGGATTGGAGGAGTGCTTGATTCTTTCTTATTACTTGGAGTTAAGTTAAGGGATTTGTATTTTTTAGTTCAATTAATGCTATTGGAATGAGGTTGCTTGAAGAATTCAAGTAATTCTAACAATAGCATTAGTTAGTGGACAAGGTTGAATCATGGTGGACTATGATGTTTGTGATAATTGGAATGATGTTATAATGCATCATAGATTGGCTTGTGATAGTTGGTTGTGATCTATGCAACATGTTTTACATGTATGTGAAGTTTGGAGGCTAACCAAGCATGGTTGATATGTTTAGTAACTGTCCAAAGCTCATAGCAGCAAAATCTGTGAAAATTCTGCAGATTCACAGATTGGTGACGTGTCACCAGTTTTGTACCACTGTCCATGATGCGTCGCCAATACTAGAAAGTTGGCAGAACGTTACCAACTATGGCAACGCGCCACCACTAGTATGTTGGTTGAATTTTCCAAGTTTTGCTAGGAAGGTCAATGAAAGACCTAAGGGGCTTCTTAAGGTATCTTGGGGCCTAAGTGTTCCGGGGGTACTCCTAGACTTTCAAAAGTCCTTCGAAACCTAGGAGTTTTCTTGGGTTTTGTAAAGTTTTATGGTTACTTCTACCATAAACAAGAAAACTAGTTTACTAAGGATCATAACTAAGTACCATTAGCTAGGGTGGAAGTTTTAGAACCCTTGGCGACATAGCCGTGCCGTTAACCACGAGGTTGCAAGGTTAAATCTTAGTGCACCTAGTTTACAATGTCTTTGTGGCCTAGTTATAATAGTCTCACCATAATTCCCCTGTACAACACAAAGAGGGAGGGGTTCAACTAGTGATTTATCACTAGTTAGGCTGGCAAACTTTGCTTGCTAGAGGACAAGGCTATGCCTTGTAGTTCAAGGACTAAGATGAGGAAAGGTCTCAAAGGACCTAGTTATATGTGCATATATCAGGCCCTCAGGCTGTATGAGCTTACAGCAGCTTACATATGTTATCATATGTGGAGTCCTTAGTAATTTTCTTGCAGGTACCTTAAAGACCCTTATTGAGAATGTTTATGTTCTCACTCCCTAGTTATGTTGTGCAGATTCTGAAGTTGTTGGACCGGGTAACCGTTGAGGATTATTACGGTATTTAGCTTTTGTTGCAAGTATTTCCCTTGAGAATCTTTATGATTCTAGTCTACTTGGGTAACTTGTTGGTCAAGTAATAGTACTAACTAAAGTCTTACTTTGGCTGCAAAGCCTAGTAGCACTTGGATAAGGGTTTTTGTGACTCACCACTGGGACTTGCATCCAAGGTGGGTGTTAGTTCAAGAAGATCTCAATTGAGGCTTGTATATATAGTGCTCTTAATTGGCTCCATTGTCTATGTTTTGAGGAGTCTTAGACTTTAGAGTTGCTGTTGGGTGAGGGCATTAGTCTACTTTATGTATGAATGCTCCCACATAGTTGTTATCTATAGTAAACTCACATAAATGTTAATTTTGTATAATTTTGCTATTTGATCTTATTTTCTGTGGAAATCTCTTGGCCAAGTCAATATTTTATGGTTTTTTTTAATCCAAGTCAAAGCATGAAGAGCATGCATCTTGCATATTCTAGGTTAATCAACTAGCATCACGGAGTTTTAATTTGTGCACATATTCAACTAGCCAATTGCAATCCACCATGAGACCAGCTCTCACAGGTCTCCTAGGCAGGGGCCAAGGATGGCCATGTCAGTTTTTGGTATCAAATCTTAGAGCTCATTTCATAGCTATTGGAGGCTAAGGTTGAGATCTAGTTTTGGAAAGTCCAGGTGCTAGGAAAGTTAGTACTGACCAACATATGGGGAATGTTGTTTGGATTTGGTTGCAGGTTGCTATGGTTGACACTAGGTCAAGAGCTTTGAAAGGGGCTAGAGAACCTAGTGAGGGTTCTAGTGACCTAGTTGTGGCAAGGCTGGGTGAAATATCCAAGGTGCTTTAAGGATTAACTTAGACTATGGCCGAAGTGGCACAAGGTATAACTACCATCATGACTGAGTTGCTCCAAGATCATGAGGATAGAGAAGTTGTCCAAGAGGAAAACAATCTACACCAGGATCAGGAAAGGCATGTTGAGCAGCAGCAAATGCATAGGGCTCATGAATAGAGAAATCATGTTCATGAGGAGGAAGATGAGCTAGAGGTTATGGAGGCTCCAATTAAGGGTGACACCCCACATCAAATGACGTTGTTAGAAAAGTTTAAGACTGTAGATCCACCGATTTTTTATAGGATAGGTGATCTCAATCGAGCAGAAGATTAGTTATTCAGGATGAATCGACTTTTCACTTGTGGAGGTTATGAGTCTAAACAAATGATGGCCTTAGTACCTTTCTTTTTTAGAGGGAGGGCTAGTTTAGGGTGGGATGATGTGATGGAAATGCTCAAAAAAAGCAATGGTACTCGACCAGAGCACAAGAAAAAGGTGCTCAAGTGGTCAGACTTTCAGAAGAAATTCCAACAGGAATATAGTAGTGAAGTTGCACAGGATCAAAAGAGGATCCAGTTTGAGAATCTAGTGCAAGGAGAGATGTTTATGCGAGAGTATGAGCAACGTTATAATTCATTTATTCGGTATGCTCCTTACATGATTGGTAATGATGAGTTGAAGGCTAAGAAATTCTTTCACGGTTTAAAACCCGTGCTACGAAGGTATATGGCGACAGTGGATATTTGGAGTTATCACCAAGTGGTTCATAAGGCATTAGCCTTAGAAAGAGAATTTGAGGATATGAGGACATCTAGCAAAAAGGTGGAGGTTGGACTAGTCAACTTAGGAAAGAGCACCGGAAAGTGACCGATGGTTGAAAGCCAAGGTCCTTTCAAGAGAAAGAAAATGGGTTTGTGCACTAAGTGTAGACGATTCCATGGCATGAGGCCATGTACCGTAGGGACTGATAATTGCAATATTTATGGTTAGAAATGACATTGGGCGAAGGAATGCCCACGAGCTCGACCTTTGCTAGGTCCGCCCAGGAACCCACCCCCGCACCCTTTGCCATAGAAAATCAACCTAGTGTAGCTGCAGCAGCAGTTGACCCGAGGGTTTTCACTTTGGCGAGTCAGGTGACTAAAGAACCAGCCGTCGTTCGAGGTAATTTTACTTTTCAGAACGGTAGTGTTAGAGTACTTTTTGATACAGGAGCTACTCTTTCAGTGATATCATTTGCCTTGGAAGATAAGTTTAAATTGCAAAGAGAAATCTTTGGTGAGTTGAGACTCATCAGGACTACAGGGAGGAGTTTTATTGTGACCAATGAAGTGGTTCCTAGGTATCCTTTACAGTTAGGCGACCATGATTTCTGTTGTGAGTTATGGGTTATAGAATTGAGGTCTTATAACCTAGTGTTGGGAATGGACTGGCTAAGCATAATGTTATAGCTTTCCTAATGGAAAGCTAGTTGGGAACCTAATTTCAAGTTTACATAGCAAGAATAGGCAAGTTTATCAAAGTTCACTAAGTTTCGAGGAAGTAAAAGCACTAAATGAGGTTCAAGGGCAAAATAGTAATTTTGTATCCTGAAATAGCCGGGATAAGTCCCGAGTGTTTTAAAATGAGCTTTTATAACTTAACTTTCAACCTTAACCTAAACTTGAAAAATAAACAAGAATTAATCAAGAATGACTAGGTTACCAAAAGGAGGGGACTTAATTGTAACTTTTTAAGTAGTTTGGTGGCTTGGGGTTAAATGAGCCTATAAGTTGGTAAAGAAAAGGGAGGGCTGCCATTTTCATGATTCAACCCGAGCTCCCCCTTCTCTCTACCAATACTCCACCAATTCAACCTCAAAATCAAGAGATTTTCATGGAAATGGAGGCCACCAAGGATATACGAGCTATGGAAAGCTTGTTTCAAGCATGATTTCAAGTTTTTGGAGCTTGGAACCAATTTTTCCACTATCACCTATTTTTTATGAGAGTTAACAATCGAGTTCTTGGTGAATTCTTGTTTATTAGATGTTTAGAAGCTTGGGTTTTGGTTAGGAAGCAAGGTTTTGATGTTTAGTGTCTATGTTTTTTTATTGGACTTAGGTGATACTTTGATGAGCTTAGTTGATTGGAAAAGAGATTGATTCTTGCTTATTACTTGGAGTTGAGGTAAGGGAGTTATGTTTTCAAGCTTCATTAATGCTATTGGATAGAGTTTGCTTGATGAAATCAAGTAGTTTTAGCAATAGCATTAGTTAGTGGTTTGGTTTGATCATGGTGGACTGGCATGTTTGGCTTGATTGGAAGGATGTTATGAGACATCATAAATTGGCTTATGATAGTTGGTTATGTTCTATGCAACATGGTCTATGTGTGTGTGAAATTTGGAGGCTTTCCAAGCATGTTTACTATGTTTGCTAAGTGTCCAAAATTCATAGCAGTAAAATGCGTGCCAATTCTAATGTGGTCCAAACGTTACCAACTGTGGCAACGCGTCGCCACAGGAAAAATGGAAAAATTTCTCACATTTTGCTAGGGTGATCGAGGTGAAACCTAAGGGAGTTCTTAGGGTGCCTTGGGGCCTAAGTATGCCGAGGGTACTCCAAGACTTCCGAAAGTCCCTCAAGGCTTAAGCGTTTCCTTAAGGTTTTGAAAGATTTTATGGTTTCTTGAGCCATAAGCAAGGAAACTAGTTGCAAATGAGCATAACTAAGTACCATTAGCTCAGGTGAAAGGTTTAAAACCCTTGGCAACCTAGCCGTGCTGTAGGCACAAGGTTGCAAGGTGAAACCTTAGTGCACAAGGTGAAAACTTAGTGCACCTAGTCTACAAGGTCTCATGGGTGAAAGGTTTCAAACCCTTGGCAACCTAGCCGTGCCGTTAGCCACGAGGTTGCAAAGTGAAACCTTAGTGCACCTAGTTGAGATCCTGAAGAACCTAGTACATGAATCCACCCATGATCATTACCACACCGCTAGTGTGAACCAAGTATGGTGGATAAAGGAGCACCATGGATGAAGGCTGAGTGCACATGTTGCCTAGCCAAGCCGTGCCTTGAGGTTCAAGTGAAAGCCTAGTGCATCCTTGGTAGGCTAATTGGGTGGAGGTTTAGTACACAAGTGACCTAGTCAAGTCTAAGGACTTGAGGCACTATGTGGAGGCCTAGTACACCCACTAGATTTCTTACAGCATAGCGAGGAGCATCCACCATGTTCACCTGCATAACAACAACTAAGGGAAGGCTACATTATTGTGTCAGTCAATAAGCTACAGCTTGCTAGGAGCGAGTTAGTGGCCAGAACTCACTAGCACAGAGTAATGCCCCGTGAGGAGGACTAGGATGAGGAGAGGTCTCAAGGGGCCTAGTTATATGTACATATAGCAAACCCTCAGGCTGTATGTGCACGCAGCAGGTTACATATGTTCTCATATGTGGAGTCCTCAAGATTTTCTTACAAGTACATTGAAGATCCCTTACTGAGAATCTCAGATTCTCATTCCCTTACTTTTTGTTGTGCAGATTTAGGTGTTGTTGAGCCAGCAACTGTTGAGGGTTGTTGAGCTAGGCTTATGAGCAGGTATTAAGTTTATATGAACGTTCATGATTCTAGTTTATAGGGTGCTTGTTGGTTAAGTTATGGTACTAACTACAGTTGTCTTTTTGGCCTACAGAGGCTAGTGAAGCACAAGGGAAGGCTTATGAAGCTTGCCACTGGGAGTTTGCTCTAAGGTGGAAGTTTAGTCTCAGATCTTAGTACAGTCATTCAGTGTATAGTTTTAATGCACTAGTTTGCCTTCAATGGTCATGTTGAGTAATGTTACTCTAGAGTCGCTCTTGGGTGCAAGCATAGTCTACTCTTATTTGGATGCTTGCACACAATTGATTATGTGTAGTTAATTCTACTTAATTGCTTTGAATGCTTTAACAATTTTGATATTATTTTATTAAATAATACCATGGCAACATTTTAACTATTGTTTCTTTATTTTATTGATTAAGTCGGATAGCCGAAGGGCAATCACCCCCGAAGGACCTCACGCTCACACATCATCCTGGGCCAACGCATCACCTTTAGTCAGGAACAGGCGACCAGACCTCGGCAAAGAAAGGGCCTCAGGCACTCTCAGGCAAGTCGGAAAAGCACCACCTTCGGAGGACACGTCAGACCAACTTCGGTCACAAAGGGTCATCACTCTTCCTGAGGATAACCTAGCAATAGATCCACGTGCCTAAGCCCGCCTTCGGCCATTCTTTGGGCCACCTTCGGGACATATCTTCAAGAGCACTATTACCAAGGACTTGAGCCTAACCTCGGGAAAGCCCAGCCGAAGGTGTCTTGTATAAAACAAAGGACCTCCCTCCGAAGACGTTTACCTCCCCGAGGTACCCCTAGACCCCGTAAGAATTCGGTCACCGTGAAAGGCCACATGGACGTACGACTAGACAGTTTAGGAGTCTCTGACACACCATACTCGTACAGCTCCTGACACGCCGCCCCCAGACATGCTCTGACACGCCGTTCTCGAGTGGCACAGGCTTTCGGCCGAACAGCCTATGGACGGCTAAAGGCCCCCCTAAAGGTACGAATCACATCCAGCCGGACACGTGTCATGATTTGGGCAGCTTGTGGCAAACAAACTTCTCCTATTTACCTCCTATAATACTCAGGAGGCATGACAGGTAAGGGGGTTCTCTCTCCATGAGACTATCTTCAGCTCCTTTACTTATCCTTCACCCTGAAATACTGACTTGGATGTTGGAGATTCCTCCCCGGAAAAACACTCCGGGGACCTCCTAACCCTTATTTTCTGTATCTTCTAGGTGATCCTCCCTGAACGTATTCTTCCTGGATGCTCCTCCATCACCGAAGGTTCCTGCCACCCTCATCATGACACATAGTGGAGATGCCAATGGGCATCATTTGGCACCGTCTGTGGGAACCCTCTCCCAGGTCGCTGTCATAAAGACTCGGCGCTCAAAGGACAAAGGGCTTCCAAGGTCCCCCCTTGCACCCGAGGCCCAGCCGGCGACCACACAGCCTGCAGCAGAAGCTTCTGTACTGGAAGACAACCATCCTCTAACAGTGATGATGGGCTTCTTGAGAGAATTCCAATGCTCCATTGTTGCTGAAATGACTCAGCAGCTTGATCAGAGGTTGCCCCAACCTCCTCTGGTCTGAAGGGCCTCTCCCCCGGCTACGCGTCGGGAGAGGAGTTCAAGGTCCACCCACCGAAGTTCGGGGAGCGGGGACTCCCTTGATGCATCCTTAACAGAGAATGAACCCATTGAGGCGCGACCCTTCAGGGGGGGAGCCCCAAAAGAAACTAGAGCCTTCTGCCAACGGAGTGCATCCCCTTACCGAAGGTCCCAGTCTCCTCACCGTCGAAGTCACTCCCCGGGGAGGAGAAGAAATTCGCCATTACCAGCGAACACTAGGCAGCAGGGAGAAACTAACATAGCTATCCTCATGGAGAAGATCCTAGGAAGACTGGAGAAGGTTGAGAGGCAGATCTCCCGAAAACCAGTCTGGTCCAGGCTGTCCGACTCTTACACAGGAAAAGAATCACCCTTTGTGCGTGAGGTGGTGGGGGCGCCCATGCCCAGTGATTTCAGGGTGCCATGCCTAAAAACTTATGATGGATGTAGTGACCCTCAGGCGCACCTGACGAAATACAAACAAAGCATGGTACTCCATGGCGCAGATGACGCTACTCTTTGTAGTGTTTTGAAGTAACACTCTATGGTCCAGCAACGGCATGGTATAACTCTCTGGCCCACGGAACCTTCCTAAGTTTTCAAGAGCTATCCACTGCCTTCACCCAGCAGTTCATCGGTAGTAGGCCAACCGCTAAAATGCCAGTACAAATGTTCGACATAGCCCAGCGAGGTGGAGAGACCATTCGCGACTACGTTGAAAGGTTCAACCGAGAGGCGCTGAGCGTACTCGATTTTTGGCCAGAAATTCGCATCCTCGCGATGATTAGAGGACTTCGGAGGGACTCCCAACTATTCTATGAGTTTTCCAAAGATCCCCCAGACACTCTTGGGGAGTTTTATAGGAGGGCCAAACAGCATATGACCGCCGAGGAACTTAGAATGGGAGGACCAAAAGGAGAGCACCCACACCCTGAAGGGCCCAGCCATCAGCCTCGACATCAGAATGAAGGGGAAAGGCCCCGAAAACAAAGGGGGAAAAGGCCGATGACGTTCACTCCCTTGAACACCATAAGTGCTAGCATCCTCATGGCACTAGAAAGACAAGGAGCCACAGTTCCAAGGCCAAAGGCCATGACCTCGGAAAACAAGAAGAACATGAAAAAATTCTGTCAATTTCACCGAGACCACAGCCATGACACTGAAGATTGTTTTCAACTAAGAAAATATATCGGGTCCCTGATCAAGCAAGGTCAACTTCGCCGATACTTGCGGATGCCTTCGCCAAAAGGAATGAAGGAAGCGCAAAGGATGGGGGACGACAAAGAGTATGATTCGGACAAACATCGAGACCGAAGTCCTCGAAAGAATCTGCCACCATCAGTGGGGGTTATCCAAACCATCACTACCAGGATACCCTCGGCTGGGAGAAAGAGAAAGATAAAAGAAATCTCCGTAATGGAGTACGGGAACTCGCCAAGTAGGCTCATTCGTAGACACGGGTCTATGATAAAGTTCCCCCACGACGATCCACTCCTTGTCATGGCAAGGATAGGAAACTAGGACGTCAAAAGGGTACTCATCGATGACGGCTCAAACACCGACGTCATCTTTTCCCATCTACTGCCTAAGCTAGGCATTCCAAGAAGCAATCTCAGTACAGTCAATTCCCCCACCTTCGGCGTTGGACCCTCTGAACTTCCGGTTCTCGAATATGTCGACCTGCCTCTGATGCTGAAAGGAATCTCGCCCCATAGCCAGGAAGAGTTGATCGTCTATGTCATGACAAGGTTTATTGTCATTGATGTGCCGTCGGCTTACAATGCTATCCTCGGAAGGCAGACTCAAGGCAATCTCCACATCCGCCCGGACGTAAAGTACCTGACAGTCACCTTCGCAACCAAAGACGGAGGCGCAGAGATCTTTATTGACCAAACCGAACTCAGAAAGGTCTTCACAAAGGCCAGACAAAGCCCAGCAAAAATCCAAGTACAAACTTCGTTAAAGGAAAAAACATTCATAATGGGCGAAGAAACAGTGAAGGAGGAAAATGAAAGCCTGGAAAAAGTAGAAACAGAGGATGTAGAGTTGAACCCTGGCCAAAACACCCGAATTGGGAAAAAATTGGCCGAGGATGACAAAAAGAGGCTTGTATCCTTCTTGTTTATGAACAAAGATCTATTTGCCTACTCGCCGAAAGATATGCCTGGGGTCGACCCCAGCATAATCCACCACAGTCTTAAAGCGCGACCGAACGCCAGACTAGTTCGGCAAAAAAAATGGAGTCTATCGGCTCATAAGAATTCCTTTGTTAAAACCGAAGTCAACCGCCTCAGCGAAGCTGGGGTAATAAGAGAGGTAAAATTCCCTGAATGGCTCAGCAATGTGGTTATTGCCACAAAAGAGAGGAGTGAAAAACTCCGAATGTGCATCGACTTTCGAAACCTAAATGACGCCTGCCCAAAGGACTCTTACCCCTTGCCAGCCATAGACCAGCTGGTAGATGCAACCACCGAATACGGGCTTCTCAGCTTTGTCGATGCCTTTAGCGGATATCATCAGATTCAGATGAACCCCGAAGATGAAGAAAAAACGGCCTTCATCACGGAAATAGGTACCTACTGCTACATCAGAATGCCCTTCGGGCTTAAAAACGTAGGGGGCACCTATCAAACGCTGATGAACAAGGTATTCGATTCTCAAATCGGGAGAAACATGGAAGTATACGTTGATGATATGATAGTCAAGAGCAAAATGCCTAGTAATCATATCACCGACTTAGGCGAAACCTTCCAACGACTTCGGGAGTTCGGCATACGTCTCAATCCTGAGAAATGTGTATTTGGAGTAAGTGCAGGAAAGTTTCCTGGGTTCATGGTATCAGAAAGGGGAATAAATGCCAACCCTGAAAAAGTCAAAGCCCTGCTATATTTCCGAACACCCACATCCATCAAAGATATACAAAGGCTTACTGGAAGAATCACTTCCCTTAGTAGATTCATCTCCAGGTACGAAGACCGATGTCGACCATTCTTCAAAGTACTCACCAAAGCCCCTAAGGGCGAGGATACCTCCGGAACCTAGGAGCATCCATGGAACCCAGAATGCCAGAAAGCTTGGGATGAGCTTAAAAACTACTTGACCCACCTGCCAACACTTCGGCAACCCCGGGAGGGAAAACCCCTCATCCTCTACCTCGCAGTTACTGAAAAAGCGGTGAGTTCGGTCCTAGTAAAAGAAGAAGGTGGGAGGCAATGGCCAGTATATTATGTAAGCAAGTCCCTACATGGCACCGAGATCAGATACCCATTCCTCCAAAAGGCCATCTACTCCTTGGTACTCACAGGCAAAAGGTTGCGACCCTACTTCCAAGGACATGCTATCACCGTCCGAAGTAACCTGCCTCTACACGACGTAATGAAAAGAGTAGAGCATTCGGGAAGATCATCAAAATGGTGTATCAAACTCGGAGAGTATGACATCACTTATGAGCCTAGAAGGGCAATAAAAGCCCAGGCACTGGCAGACTTCATTGTCAAAATCCCAAAGATCGAGAATGTTGAAACCATCAAGGAAGATTAAGCAAAGGTTGATCCAGAGTGGAAGCTCTTTGTCGATGGAGCGTCAGACGCCAAGCATTAGGGCGTTGGAATAGTCTTTCGGGGGCCCGAAGGTATGGAAGCTACCAAAGCAATCAAATTCGGTTTTGGTGTTACCAATAACATCGCCGAATACGAGGCCCTCATAGCAGGACTAAAGCTGGCCAGAAAAGTCGGCATGAAAAACTTTATGCCCCACAGTGACTCACAGCTAGTAGTCCGGCAGGCAAAAGGAGAATATGCGGCAAAGGATCCAACCTTGGTGAAATATCACGACCTTGTCAAAAAACTCATCGAAGAGTTTGACTCGGTACAAATAGAAAACATGCCCCGAAGAAATAATACTCAAGCTGACACCTTGGCCAAATCTAAGGAACCCACTGAGGTGCTGGAGCAACCCAGTACAGAATTAATGTGCATAGCAACCTCGGGGGAAGGATGGCAAGACCCCATCAAGAAATATCTAGCAACTTCGGAACTCCCTAAGGATCACAAAGAGGCTGCAAAAGTACGAAAGCGCTCGGGAAGATACTTCCTCATCGGAGAGGAACTGTATAGACAAGGGTATGCGAGCCCCTTGCAGAAATGCATAGGCGAAAATAATGTCAGAACAATACTCGAAGAAGTCCACGAAGGAGCCTGTGGCTCCCATATAGGAACAGACGCTCTTGCTGGGGTATTACTTCGCCAAGGTTACTTTTGGCCTACCTTGAGGAAAGACGCAAGGCAATTTGTTCGAAGATGTGACAATTGCCAAAGGCATGCCAACATCCAAAAGTTACCTTTGGAAAGAATAACTTCAGCAAATTATCCTTGCCCCTTTGCCGTATGGGGTATTGATCTCATCGGACCTTTTCCAAGCGCTCCCGGTGGGGCAAAGTTCTATATAGTCGCAGTGGACTACTTCACTAAGTGGATTGAAGCGGAGCCATTGGCATCAATCTTAGCAAAGGACATCAAAAAGTTCGTATGGAAGAACATCATATGCCGATTTGGCATACCAAGGGTAATAGTGGCCGACAATGGAACCCAGTTTATGAATAGGGGATTCTAGGAATTCGTGGCTGACCTCGGCATAAAAATGCATTTTGCTCCAGTAGCCCACCCTCAAAGTAACGGGCAAGTCAAGGTATCCAATAGGACAATAAAAGATGGCTTGAAGAATAGACTAAGGGAGGCAAAGGGGAAATGGCCAGGAGAGCTTCCAAGTGTGCTGTGGAGCTATCGTATGACTCCCCGAAGGGCCACCGGGGAAACTCCTTTCTCAATCGTGTACGGGACAAAAGCCATCATCCCCATTGAGGTCATGCAGCCTTCAATAAGAATACAAGTATTCGATGAAGGAGGAAATGATCTCGGCTTGAGGACAAAACTAGACCTCGCCGAAGAACATCGCGAAATGGCTGAACTTAGGAGGAAGGCTTTCCAATAAAGAATAGCTCACACCACTAACTTACATGTAAGAAGAAAAAAAATCAAAAGAGGAGACCTTGTTCTTCAAAAGGCTGAATTTGAGCCACGCAAGCCATCAGAAGGGGTACTTCGGGCAAACTGGAGTGGACCTTATTTGGTCCACGACGAAGTTCGCCCAGGGGTCTACAAATTGGGTGATACCGAGGGAGTAGAGTTGAAAAATACTTGGCATTCAGACTCTCTGAAAAGATTCTATACTTAGACATTTTTTCTGAAAGAAAGCTTGTAACTACTCCTCCCCGAAGTCGCCAATGAAAATATAGGCCGAATATAGTCGCGTTACTGAAAAAGGCTCCTTACTGGTTTTCTTCCAAGAGGAACTAGCTCCTTGGTGGAGTTTAAAAACTTGGCGAAATACTGGAAAAGTCTAAAATGACTCTTTTCGAAGACATAATTTTGAACGTTCGCTGAAGAAACATACATAAAATTACACTGACTTCTAAAGAATCATATTCGGAAGAAAAAATGGAGACTGGAGAAAAAAAATCTTCATTAAAATTTCTAAGGCAAAAAAGTACAAAGGGGCAGGATTACAAAGAAAAAAAAGCCTATGACTGAGCCAGAACGTCCGGCATCTCTTCGGCATTGGCATCTTCAGCAGGATCAGCCGGAGGCACGGGCCCAGTAGGAGGAATATTAAGAAACTCCAGCTTCGACTATGTCCACCTGGGCTCTGTGGGAAAGTCCAAAGCAGACAGGTAGGAGAGGTCAAGCTCAGGATGCCGAGAAAGGACATGATGACGCGCCAAGTAGAAGCCATCTTGGTAAGACACCTTCATCATATGGTCGGATTGATCCTTTTCGGCACTAAGGGCTGACAGCTCGGCCGTGAGCTCAGCAATCTTCCCCTCCAGCTTCTTTTTCTTCTTACTTTTAGCCTCCTTCCTCAAAGAGTCAACCTCAGCCTGGAGCTCGGCGTTCAAAGCGAGCGCCTTCATAAGGTTCTCGCTATCTTCAACGTTCTCCTTCCGAAGGGCCTCATTCTCCGAAGAGAGAATGGTACACTTTGAGCCGAGGTCCTCGACCTTGGCCGTAAAATGAAGGAGGAGCTCCTGCTTGCTCGCCGCGAGCTCGGACCGAAGATTCACTATGTCCTCCTTTGCAATCTTATTTAGTTTGCCGTACTTGAGGACATACTTAGCACAGAACTCCTTCGTTTTGCGCAAAGAATCCTCGGACCGAGAGCGGGACTCTGTTTGATTCGCCGCCCAGGTGTGAAAATATCCGTTGTACGCCAAGAGCTACAAAAAAAAAAGGGCCCTGAATAAGGATCAGAAGACGATAAAAACTTAGGAGAAAATTTTTCTAGGTAAAAGAGAAGAAAGAACTACCTGGGCGGCATGCTCAGTCATCTTCGCCGCGAGGATTTCCTCGTTCGGGCATTCAGTGATGAGCGACTAAAAGGTGGCATTCGTCATCACCCCCGTCGCCATCTGGGGAGCCATCAACTGGCTATCCTCGAAGAACAAATTCATGTCCTCCGTGAATGTCTAGAAGGGCTCCCTTGGCACTTTATCCTTCGGGATGTGCCTATCCCAAGAGCCCTCCTTCGGGCGTGAGTTTCCATCCAGGGGGCAACAGGCATGTCCTCTGCAAGATCACGCCGAAGTTCCGTCAGAACATCATTCCTTAGCCATTCATCCAAAAAATTATAGATACGAAAAATACTTAGATTTGCAGAAGAATGGCTAAGGAACCAACCTGGTGGAACTTCGGCCACATCATCTTCAGACTCGCCCCCTCCTCGGACTTCGCCGGGAATATTATTTCCTTTTCTCCTTCTGCTCTCTTCGAGCTCTTGAGCGGATCTGTGCTCGGCCGAGGTCTCGGCAGTAAGGACAGGACTCAAGGCTGCCCCGAGAATGGCAGAGTCTGAGGGAGGATCAGCAGGGACCGGAGAATAGGTAGGAGACCGATCCTGCACTTCGACCACGTCTTCAGGGGGAGGAGGGATGGCAGCCGCCTTGGCCTTCTTAGCCTTAGAAGGACCCC
The DNA here is from genome assembly GCA_005392925.1 of Aquilaria sinensis. Taxonomy (NCBI): domain Eukaryota; kingdom Viridiplantae; phylum Streptophyta; class Magnoliopsida; order Malvales; family Thymelaeaceae; genus Aquilaria; species Aquilaria sinensis. The sequence continues at coordinate 72,211 of SMDT01000848.1, forward strand.
CGGTGGTCTTCTTCCTCTTGGCAGACGTCTTCTTGAGCGCCTACTCTCCCCTCTCGGCCTGACCGAGAAAGAGAGACTTATAAAAGTTAGCAGCTTGATCGCCATCTTTGCAAAAGGAAAAAACATCAGTGTAAGTCCAAAAGGAAAAAAGATTTCAAATCCTGGAAGGTGACTTACTCTCGGCAAAAGCCTCGTATGAAATTTTGGCTCGAAGAAGCATTACTATCCATGCCTTCTTCCCTGGGAGAACGGGCACGGGCATGTTGGGGTTGCCCTTGTGCGCATTCACTACTCCCAGTTCCCGAAGGACCTCCTCGGTCATGAGGTCCCACTTGATGGGAAAGGGATAAAGTGAACGCGGAGGAACCTTGGGGTCCCAGTCTGCGACTGCCCGGATAAGTCGGTCGAACTTATCGAACTCGGCAAACAACTCCGAAGTTAGGAGCTTCCGGCGGTCGACAACATCAATCTTCAGGGTCCCTGAAGCCCACCTGGTTGGTACATGGCTCCAAAACTCAGGAACTGACAGGAAGAAAAACTTCTTCTGCCACCCTCGCCAGCTGTCCTTGTTATCGAAGGTGAAGGTGAATTTTTTGCTCACGGACCCTCGGGGAAGCAAGAAGTAAAAGCCACCCTTTGGGACCAAGAGGAGTTTGTAATACTGCATGAAGAAGAGAAAGTGGGGGTTTATCTTAAAAACCCCACACATGTAGAGGAAGGAGTTGAAATAAGAATAAGAATTAGGAGGGAGTTGATTCACGACAATCCCATGGAATTTACAAAATTCACATATCATCTGATGGGGAGGATACCGAAGACCAGCTTTCAGCTGAGCTCGGTAAACGGTAACCTCACCCGAATGAGCCATAAAACCATACGTACCCGGGAAAGGCAACCTTGGGACGATGTAAGAGGGAAGATAAAATTTGGCCATCTACTTCATCATTTTTTCCGAAGTGGTACAGCAAGGATGAGATTCAAAGGGGAGAAAGCTTTCGGGAAGAGGGCGAACGGACATCAACGGGGTTGGATTTGACCTTTTTTTAGAAAGAAGGAGGACGACTTCGGGAGAAATGGAGTAAGAAAATAGAAAGATTTCGGAAAGACAAGAACCTCGGAAAAACAACCTCGGAAGAAAAAAGAAAGAGCTACAGAGGAAAACACCCACCGAAGGTTTTGTCGAAATCAGGGTTTCTGGACGCCATCGTGAGGGTTGCCGGAAATCGCTCCACTGTTGAAACCATCGTCGGAAGAAGGAAAAAGACAAGAGAGAGCTGTAGAGCAAATGAGAGCAAAAAAAAAGAGAATGACAAGAAATGAAGCGAGAGGTGCATATATAGACCGAAGAGGGTAAGTGAAGCATCGTCATTATTGCCCCTCGAAGTCGAAGAGACGCAGTTAACACAACCGACGTAACCACTCGCCATTTATCAACGGCCACGTGTAAGCTGATGCGAGAAACGAGGGCATGCCCCTGACAGCTGGCAAACCTATATAACGATTCCCAAGGCAACACGTCCGTCTGAGTAAGAAGATGAAGCGATTCACTAACAAAGAGGAAAGTGGAATCGCACGCCTCTGACAAAGGCCTCGACAGGTGTGCTAGGAACATCACTCGAACTCCAAAGGGTGCCCGAGAGCCCCCCAAACCGAGGACACGTCTTCGGATTTTCTGAGGGGGGGCATATGATAGCCGAAGGGCAATCACCCCCGAATGACCTCTCGCTCACACATCATCCTGGGCCAACGCATCACCTTTGGTCATGAACAGGCGACCAAACCTCAGAAAAGAGAGGGCCTCAGGCACCCTCAGGCAAGCCGGAAAAGCACCACCTTTGGAGGACACGTCAGACCAACTTCGGTCACAAAGGGTCATCGCTCTTCTTGAGGATAACCTAGCAATGGCTCCACATGCCTAAGCCCGCCTGCGGCCATTCTTTGGGCCACCTTCAGGACATATCTTCAAAAGCACTATTACCAAGGACCTGAGCCTAACCTCAGGAAAGCCCAGCCAAAGGTGTCTTGTATAAAACAAAGGACCTCCCTTCCGAAGATGTTTACCTCCCCAAGGTACCCCTAGACCCCGTAAGAATTCGGTTGCCGAGAAAGGCCACATGGACGTATGACTAGACAGCTTAGCAGTCTCTGACACACCGTACTCGTACGGCTCTCAACACGCCTCCCCCAGACATGCTTTGACACGCCATTCTCGAACGGCACAAGCTTTTGGCCGAACAGCCTATGGACGACTAAAGGCCCCCCCTAAAGGTATGAATCGCATCCAGCCGGACACGTGTCATGATCTGGGCAGCTTGTGGCAAACGAACTTCTCCTATTTACCTCCTACAAATACTCAGGAGGCATGACAGGTAAGGGGGTTCTCTCTCCATGAGACTATCTTCAACTCCTTTACTTATCCTTCACCCTGAAATACTGACTTGAGTGTTGGAGATTCCCCCCCAGAAAAACACTCCGGGGACCTCCTAACCCTTACATTCTGTATCTTCCAGGTGATCCTCCCTGAACGTATTCTCCCCGGACATTCCTCCATCACCGAAGGTTCCTGCCACCCTCATCATGACACACAGTGGAGATGATGATGGGCATCAAAGTCGAAGCATAAATCCATGCATGATTGCATAATAGGATTAAACAACTAGAAGCATGAAGGTTTTAACTAGTGCACACGTAATCAGTTAGCCAATTGTGACTTGCGTGGGATAAGTTCCCATAGGCTTCCTGGGCAGGCCCATGAGGGGTCGTGTCACATAAGGCACAAATTGACTGTGTGAATCGCTCAGTCAACATTACTGATGCTCAGGGAGCTAGAATGACTTGCACAGGAGGTTTAGCATCTAGTGCTAAAAGTTTACATCTTAGACTTATGGATACCATCCCCATAGTCAACGAAGAAAAGTATTATTCATTAAATAGGGTGGCTACAAAGGAAAAAATTGAAAAGATTCCTATAGCCAATCAGTTTCCTGAAGTGTTTCCAGTATAATTGTCTAGGTTACCACCCAAGAGGGATACTGAGTTTACAATCCATCTTCAGCCTAGGGTTGAACCTATTTCAATACCACCTTACAGGATGTCAGCTCCTGAGATAGATGAGTTAAAGAAACAGTTGGAGGAACTGCTAGAAAAAGGCTTTATAAGGCCTAGTGTATCACCATGGGGAGCCCTGGTGTTATTCATGAAGAAAAAGGATGGAACTTTAAGGCTGTGCATCGACTATAGAAAGTTGAATGCAGCAACAGTCAAGAATAAGTATCTGCTTCCTAGAATCGAAGACTTGTTTGATAGACTCAGAGGAGCAAAGGTATTTTCTAGTATTAACCTCTGGCCTGGATACTTTCAAATCAGAGTTAAGGAGGAAGATATCCTGAAAACTGCCTTTAGGACAAGGTATGGATACTATAAGTATACAGTTATGCCATTCGGTGTGACTAATGCTCTAGCAGTATTCATGGAAGCTATGAATCGAATCTTTAAACCATTTCCGGATCAATTTGTTGAAATTTTCATTGATGACATTTTGGTGTACTCACAAACTACCTCAAAACATGAGAAGCATCTTATGTTAGTTTTGCAAGTGCTGAAAGATAATTAGTACTATCCAAAGTTGTCTAAGTGTGAGTTTTGGTCCGAAAGGATTCAATTTTTGAGGCACATCATCAGTGCTCAGGGTCTATCAGTTGATCCTGAAAAAGTTCATGCAGTAGTTGAGTGGAAGAGACCAACTAAAGTTACATAAGTGAGGAGTTTCTTAGGCTTGGCAGGCTACTACGGGCAATTCATAGAGAAATTCTCTATGATAGCTACACCATTAACGGCCTTGACTAAGAAAACTCAGAAGTTTGAATGGACACCGAAGTGTGAAGAAGCATATATGGAATTGGAGAAAAGATTGACTAGTGCACCTATACTTATTCTACCAGATCCGAAAAGAGCTTTTACAGTATACATTGATGCATCGGGTTCTAGTCTAGAGTGTATGTTGATGTAGGATAGCCAGGTAATAGCCTATGGTTCAAGACAGTTGAGACCTAATGAGTTGAACTACCCTGTTCATAATCTTGAGCTAGCGGCAATAATTTTTTCACTTAGGTTATGGAGGCATTACTTGATGGGGAGGTCGTTCAGGATCTTCACTGATCATAAGAGTTTGAAGAATCTATTTACTCAGAAAGATCTAAACATGAGGCAATGTCAATGGATTGAATACATAAGAGATTATGATTGTTCAATTGAGTACTGTGTTGTCAAAGGAAATGTGGCAGTAGATGCATTGAGTTAGAAGTACACAGGAGTGAACCTATCTAAGAATCATGCTACGAATTCCTCCAAAAGAGCGTTGGGGGATTATTTTTCAGCTTTGCATGAATTTTAGCAAACCTAAGAGAAATCCCTAATCTAGGTTTTGAGAATACAATCAGCTTGGGTAATCAAAGTCAAGGACACTCAAATGGAAGGTGTTAGTGTTGTGCCCAAAAGCCAATCATGAGATGATTGTATTTTTGCACAATTGAGTCATGATATTTTATTAAGGCATTAATCCAACAATTATGTTTGTTGTTTTGTTCCTACGTAACTTAACAAACATAATTGTAACCCTAGAATAATGATATTCTTAAAAGTCCCTGGTCTAGTATTATTGTGGAGCGGGTTGCAATAATACATAACGACTAGCATATGTAGAGACTAATATGAGATATGTAGTCTACATATGGGTACAAGTTGGAGAACTTGTGTACTGGACCGACCCACCATGAGAACACTACATGGATCGTTATATGAGTGTCATAAGTGATTCCCATAGTGATCAGGGTATATGTAGTCCTTCGACCTAAGATCATCAAGGTTCCCTACATGTGAGTCACATACTTTGATACTTTCCTTTGTTGCTCGTAACTGAGTGAACTTGAAGGAGGTCATTGGGTATGTCACATATCATGCGGAGGGATTTGTATGATCAAGATGGGATTTGTCCCTCCTATGTAACGAGAGCGATATCTTCGGGCCCCTTGATAGAGTGAGACTTAGAAAATGCATGGCCATGCTCGGATGAGTTGATATGCGATATCAATGTCATCAGTTTAAGTTAGTCTACTCGGTAATCAAGAAACCAAAGATTGGGCTATACGAGAGTGACACATTCCATGTCTTGTGCTTAGTCTTGATATCTTGGACAAAGGGACAATGGCATATATCGGTGATGATCATAAAGGTATAGTCGAATCATCGACAATCTTGTCACTTGGGTAGCAATGATGTGTTGCTAGACACCGCTCATTGCTTATGATCATAAATGTGATTTATGATCATTGCCAACGTGATAAGAGCCTATTGGGTCGCACACATAGAGCAATTTGGATCATTAGAGTGCATGGGCTAATTATTTGGGTTATGGTTTCACTTTAATTTCGTATTAATAATGGGCCCAAGAGTTGAGCCATTATTAAGCCCGAAATTAAATCCTAATTGGATTAGGGCTTTGAAACCCATTAGGCCTGGAAGTTGAGTCTCACTATAAATACAACTTTTAAGTGAGAAATTCACAGGTCTCCTTGCCCTAGCCTCCAAAAGGACAGCCGCACTCTTCTCTTTCAATTCCTTGGAGGACGCAAGCTAGCACTGCGAGCGCAAGAGAAACGCATCTACCGGGACGTGGTGGAAGCGTGGTGATCCCGAGAGGCTCGTGTGGATACCATAGAGAGCCTGAACACGTCAACTGTTCAGGTTTTGTGATTCGACTCTACAGTTGAGTGAGAGATCTCAATCGAAAATTAGGTATGAAAATTTTCGAACACCCGGTTTACCCCGTTTCACTTGGATCCTGGAGGGTTTCGGTTAAATTCCGCTGCGCTGTTTGGCTCCCGAAACCCAACAGAAGGTCCATTGTTGAAGAAAATTTCAGGAGAAGCGAAGCTTGGTACTGTGAAAAAGGAATTCCAATACAAGGATGGAATACTACACTATGGAGATCGTCTCTATGTGCCGAATGTGGAAGGACTTAGGCAGCAAGTCCTAAAGGAAGCAGATAGTAGTACTTTGAACGTTCACCCTGGTGTTAGTAAGATGTATCATGATCTGAAGATGCATTTTTGGTGGCCAGGACTTAAAAGGGATGTAGGAGAACATGTGGCAAAGTGTTTGACATGCTAAATGGTTAAAGCTGAACATCAGAAACCAGTAGGTACACTTCAAAGTTTACCTCTTGCAGTGAAGAAATGAGGGTCCATTACTATGGATTTCCTAGTAGGATTGCCAAATACTCAGAGTCAACATGATGTTATATGGGTGGTGGTTGATCGGCTGACGAAGTCAGCACACTTTATTCCTACCAAGATTACTTATACATTGGAAAAGTTAGCTCAGTTGTATCTCAAGGAAATTGTGAGACTCCATGGTATACCGGATCAGATCATATCTAATAGAGATCCTTGGGTTATGTCACCATTTTGGAATGATTTCCAAGAGGCATTACGGAGAAAGGTTAGTCTCAGTACCGCTTTCCATCCTCAAACTGATGGGTAATCTGAGAGAGTAATTCAAACTTTGGAGGATATGTTACGTATGTGTGCTATTGATTTCAAAGGTTATTGGGATCAGCATTTACCACTCATTGAGTTTGCTTATAATAATAGTCATCAAACTATTATAGGTATGGCACCATACGAAGCTTTGTATGGAAGGCGTTGTATGATTCCCCATTGTTAGGCAGGAATCCTGCAGACAGAGTACTTATTGGTCCTGAAATTATAGTTGATACCACTGCTAAAATCAAGTTAATCCAGAAACGGATTAAGGCGGCCAATAACCGGCAAACTAAGTATGCAAATTTGAGAAGAAGAGATTTAAGTTTTGACATTAGGGACAAAGTACTTCTTAAAGTGTCTCCAATGAAAGGAGTTACCTGTTTTGGGCAGAGGGGTAAGTTAGCCCCTAGGTACATTGGACCCTATGAAGTTTTGAAGCGAATAGGGAGAGTTGCTTATCGGTTCGTGTTACCACCTAACCTATCCTAAGTGCATAACGTGTTTCATGTTAATCTACTCAGAAAATGCATAGTAGATCTGGGATAGGTAATTAGTCCTTCAGTGGTACCTATTCAAGAAGACTTCACCTACGAGGAGAAACCCATTCAAACACTTGATAAACAAGTTAAGAAACCTTGAACTAAGTGGATTCCGATGGTTAAGATCCTTTGGTCTAACCATAGTGAGGAGGAAGCTACCTGGGAAATGGAGCAGGATATGCTGAAAAGATATCCTAGTGTTTTTCCAGAATTGCAGCGAAATTTGTGGGACCAAATTCCATAAAGAAGGGAGAATGTTATGGCTCTCCTAGTGGGAAGCACACCTGAAGGAGGCAAAGTGCTCTAAATCAAGTTTGAAATCTTATTTCAAGTTTACATAGCAAGAATAGGAAAGTTTAGCAAGTTCACTAAGTTCCGAGGAAGTTAAGGCACTAAATGAGGTTCAGAGGTAAAATGGTAATTTTCTCATCCTAAATAGTCAGGCCGGATCCCGAGTGGTTAAAATGAAGTTTTATGACTTAACTTTTAAATTTAACCCAAACTTGATGAAATAAACAATGATTAATCAAGAATAGCTAAGGTTACCAAAAGATGGGAACTTAAGTGTATCATGTCTAATACTTTAATGGCTTAGATTAAAAATAGTGTTATAAGAGGGTAAAGTGGAGGGGTGGCTGCCATAAACCCGAGTTCATCCCCTCCACCCTCATTTTTCCATCCAATTAACCTTGAAATCAAAGTTTCTTGGTCAAAAGAGAAGCCAACATAAGTATATAGGCCATTGGGAGCTTATTTCAAGCATAAAACCATGGTTTTGGAGCTTGGAGGCATGTTTTCTCCCATCCCCTATTTTTAGTACGAGGTAACCCATGTGTTCTTGATTGATTTCAGGTTTATTGGTTGGTTAGGAGCTTGGGTTTTGGTTAGAAAGTAAGAATTTGATGTGTGGTGCCTATGTTTTGCTTGGAACTTACGTGGTGCTTTAATGAGCATAGTGGATTGGAAAAGTGCTTGATTCTTACTTGTTACTTGGAGTTGAGGTAAGGGAGTTGTATTTTCGAGTTCAATTAATGCTATTGGATTGAGGTTGCTTGAAGAATTCGAGTAATTCTAGTAATAGCATTAGTTAGTGGACAAGGTTGAATCATAGTGGACTATAAGGTTTATGATAATTGGAATAATGTTATAATGCATCATAAATTGGCTTGTGATAGTTGGTTGTGATCTATGCAACATGTTTTACATGTATGTGAAGTTTGGAGGCTAACCAAGCATGGTTGATATGTTTGGTAAGTGTCCAAAGTTCATAGCAGCAAAATCTGTGAAAATTCTGTAGATTCACAAATTGGCAACGCGTCGCCAGTTTTGTACCACTGCCCATGACGCGTCGCCAATACTAGAAAGTTGGCAGAACATTACCAACTATGGCAACATGTCACCATAGGTATGTTGGCTAAATTTTCCAAGTTTTGCTAGGAAGGTTAAGAGGAGACTTAAGGGGGTTCTTTAGGGTACCTTGGGGCCTAAGTGTTCCAGGTGTACTCCAAGACTTTCAAAATTCCTTCGAGACTTAGAAGTTTTCTTGAGTTTTTTAAAATTTTATTGTTACTTCTACCATAAGCAAGAAAACTAGTTTACTAAGGATCACAACTAAGTACCATTATCTAGGGTGGAAGACTTAGAACCCTTGGCGACCTAGCCATGCCGTTAGCCACGAGGTTGCAAGGAGAAACCATAGTGCACCTAGTTTACAAGGTCTTTATGGTCTAGTTATAATAGTCCCACCATAATTCCCCTGTACAACATAAAGAATGAGAGGTTCAACTGATGATTTATCACTAGTTAGGCTGGCAAGCTCAGCTTGCTAGAGGACAAGGCTATGCCTTGTAGTTCAAGGACTAGGATGAGGAGAGGTCTCAAGGGACCTAGTTATATGTGCATATATTAGACCCTCAGGCTGTATAAGCTTATAGCAGGTTACATATATTATCATATGTGGAGTCCTTAGTAATTTTCTTACAGGTACCTTGAAGACCCTTACTGAGAATATTTATGTTCTCACTCCTTAGTTATGTTATGCAAATTTTGAAGTTGTTGGACTCGGTAACCGTTGAGGGTTATTGCGGTAGTTAGCTTTTGTTGCAGGTATTTCGCTTGAGAATCTTTATGATTCTAGTCTACTTGGGTAACTTGTTGGTCAAGTAATAGTACTAACTAGAGTCTTCCGGTTAGTGTTGTGCCCAGAAGCCAATCATGGGATGATTGTATTTTTGCACATTGAGTCATGATATTTTATTAAGGCATTAATCCAGCAATTATGTTTGTTGTTTTGTTTCTGCGTAATGTAATAAACATAATTGTAACCCTAGATTAATGATATTCTCAAATGTCCCTAGTCTAGTATTATTGTGGAACGGGTTACAATAATACATAATGACTAGCATATGTAGAAACTAATATGAGATATGTAGTCTACATATTAGTACAAGATGGGAAACTTGTGTACTAGACCGACCCACCATGAGAACGCTACATGGATCGTTATATGAGTGTCATAAGTGATTCTCATAGTGATCATGGTATACGTAGTCCTTTGACCTAAGGTCATTAAGGTTCCCTACATGTAAGTCACATACTTTGATACTTCCCTTTGTTGCTCGTAACTCAATGAACTTGAAGGAGGTCATTGGGTATGTCACATATCATGCGGAGGGATTTGTATGATCAAGATGGAATTTGTCCTCCTATATAACGGGAGTGATATCTTCGGGCCCTAGAGTGAGACTTAGAAAATGCATGGCCATGCTCGGATGAGTTTATATACGATATCAATGTCATCAATTTAAGTTAGTCTACTCGGTAATCAAGAAACCAAAGATTGGGCTATATGAGAGTGACACATTCCATGTCTCGTGCCTAGTCTTGATATCTTGGACAAATGGACAATGGCATATATGAGTAATGATCATAAAGGTTTAGTCAAATCATCGACAATCTTGTCACTTGGGTAGCAATGATGTGTTGCTAGACACTGCTTATTGCTTATGATCATAAATGTGATTTATGATCATTGCCAACGTGGTAACAGCCTATTGGGTCGCACACATAGAGCTATTTAGATTATTAGAATGCATGGGCTAATTTTTTGGGTTATGGTTTCATAATAATTTCGTCTTAATAATGGGCCCAAAAGTTGAGCCATTATTAAGCCAGAAATTAAAGTCTAATTGGATTAGGGCTTTGAAACCCATTAGGCCTAAAAATTGAGTCCCACTATAAATACAACTTTTAGTGAGAAATTCACAGTTTTTTGCCTTAACCTCCCAAAAAGGACAACCGCACTTTTCTCTTGTAATTCCTTGGAGGACGCAAACTAGCATTGCGAGCTCAAGAGAAACGCATCTACCGGGACATGGTGGAAGCGTGTTGATCCCGAGAAGCTCATGTGGATACCATAGATAGCTTGAACACGTCAACTATTCAGGCTTTTGTGATTCGACTCTACAGTTGGGAAAAATATCTCAACCGAATTAGGTATGAAAATTTTTTAACACCCGGTTTACCCCGTTTCACTTGGATCTTGAAGGGTTTCAGTTATGTTGACACCCAATTTTATCCGGGCACTGACTTTTGTTTAATTTTTAGGTTAGGAAAATTAGTTTAGGAGCATTTCGATTTTTATAGGGACATTTTAGTCTTTTAGGTGATTTTTGATTTTTTGGATCATCTAGGGTAAAAATAGGAGTTAATTTAGTTTAGGTACTAACTTGGAGTCTTAAAAGTGTTGTAGGGTCAATTTGGGAAAAATAGAAAGTTTGGGAGGAAACTGGGGATTTTTGGAAAGTTTTGAGCAAAATTCAAAATTTTGGGGTAATCTGTCAATTTTAGAGAGTTTGAGCCAAATCTGGAGATTTTATGGGATTCTAGGAAAATCTGGGGATTTTTGCAAAGTTTTGGGCTAATTTGACAATTCCTAAAAGTTTTGGATCAAATTGACATTCGTACAGAATTTAGGGCAAAATAGGCAGATTGGGAGTTTTATTGGACTGAAACTAGTAATTTCACCAGATTATATCCTAATTGGACTAAACTTCTTCAAATTTGATTTGGATGGATTTTAAACTCTAAAAGCAGTGTTAATCACGTTTTAAGCCCACACTAGTATAAATATGGCTCAGATTTCGAGAGAAAGGAGAGGAGAAAAGTTCAAAACCCTAAGCTCTCTCAGAAAAAGGTCAAACTGCAGCCTAAGCCCCCTGGTCTCAGAGCCCCTCTTCCCAGAAATCCTAAGTTCTTGCCATCTACGCCGTCATCCCTGGTGTTTCTCTCTCCCTTGCTGTTCTCTGTTGCCCGACGCCAGCTGTTCAACGCCGCTCCACGCCGTGCCAGCCTCCTTGCTCCGCCACGCCGTCACCTCCAGCCTTCATTGCTCGTCCTCCCTGTCGCGGCGCGATCCTAACGCTGTCCACCGTCGTCCGTTTCGCCACCGTCACCGCTACCATCTCTGTCTCCTTCCTCCTCGGTCCGCCACCAGACTCGCCGTCGTCCCTACGTTGCCGCCGTCGCCTCCCCCGCTTTCGCTAGGCCACTGAACGCACGAATCGAAGGAGAAATCGAGCACGATCCGCTTCTCTAGTCGCACCCGACCCATTTTAGACCCAGATCCGACCCGAATAGCCATCCTTTTTGGTATGACCTCAATCTAGTCCTCTGAGTTTTTATTTCGCTCATTAAGTGGCTAATTCTTTTCTTTTTTCTTTCAGATCAATCACTGACAGCAAGCTTTTCTTTGTTTCTTTTTGTTTGTTTGTTTTGGGCACCCATTAAACTTAGATTTTTCTTATTTTTCTCATTACACAAACATTAACAAGAAATCAAATGAAGGTAACTCTTTTTTAATTTTTAGTACTTGATATTTATTTTTCAGGATGTCTGTTTTCGGTGGTTTGATAAAATCCCGAGACAGATTGTTTATTCCATATTCGATTGGTCTGATAAGATCCCCGGTTTGGAATTAAATCGGTTGGTCTAATAAAATCCCGGTTTGGAATTAAAAAAAAATCACTTTCAATCAAAGATTAGGTCAAGAAATAAATAATTAGGAAAAGATAAAACTAGACCCCATGGTACTAATTCCTACCAATTCCCGGACGCTTTAATAGGGTTATTTTAGCGTAACCGACTCACGATCTTAGAATCTCTCGCAGACCATTTTTCAGGTATCCAATCGACCTAGGAAAACTGATTGGTGGCGACTCCTAAAAATCACGTTGCTACAGCTTGGCGACTCCGCTGGGGACGAGTCTAGCCATAAAAGGGGTTTTGTGTTCTTCTTTTTCTTTCTTGTTTTTTTCTTGACATATTGATTTGATGCATTGTGTTCCCTCAGGTCCTGACACGCACACACTCCAGCATACATAATGAGCTCAATACCCAAGCTCACTCTAACCAAGTTTTGCAAAACACCCGAGTTAGGCCAGTCATGTGAGACGATAGTCTCCGCACTTTCTCTAATCCGTAGTAGTAAATAGTGTTGCCCTAGTGTGACAGTAGTCACCCCATGGGACCATGAAAACTACGACTCGAATTAATCCTTCCTCACGTAACCCTTGTGGGTGAGGAATTGGGCTTTTTCTAGTCCGATAGGACTTAGCAAGAGGGATTCGAGAACCAACCTATAACCTCTCTTTCAAAAACTACCTATGCATATATGGCCCCTATATCTATCTATTAGGACTTTCATAACAAGACATATACCGTTTAGTTGACTCACTTCATTGCTTTTGTAACTGGCTTGTGTTTCTACACTAGTGTTGCTAACTCTTTTTGTCATTTGACCGTTTTTGTTGCTTTAATCGTATGTTTTCTTTCTTTATAACTCTGGTGGCTCATATATTATTTCTCCATATCAATTCTATTCTAACTTGTTACTAATCTCACTTTCCATTTGTTGATTTGATTGTTTTTCAAGCATATTTTTCCCTTCATGCATCAAAATCACATATCAAGCCGTACTCACTTTTAACTTTCTTGTCAATAATAATTTTTGAAGTTTCATGGTTGTAGACGATCAAGCTCACTCATTGCATGCATACGTCGCGTCAATCACGTGTATATAAAAAGAATCTCATTTTTCTTTTGGGTAAAGATTGGTACTTAACACCGATATCCAACTCGGCTCCAAACAAGACTAATGGCAGAGCAGATGGAAGCACGTCTCATTGATATTGAGTCAAAGATAGAGGACATGGCTGAACAAATGAAGCATCTAATGGAGCTGATTAAGGCGAAGGCGGTGCAAACCCCAATTAGAGACCCACAGGATCCGATCTACCCTCTCGGATTCACTCGACAATGGGTCTCAGTTCAAGATAAGCTCTTTCAAGACTCAAGCCCGTCTGAAGACATTCATTTAAGGCATACTCCAAATTTTGAAGGAAAGACGTTGCTACTTAAAGAAGAAGAGGATGCTTAGAAACTCGAGACCATAGAGAGGAGACTCCGAGCCATTGAAGGTGGCACTTTATTCGGATCCCTCTCCGTGGATGACCTTTGCTTAGTGCCTGATGTGGTAATTCCTTCAGATTTCAAGGTACCAGATTTCATGAAATATGATGGAACAAGTTGCCCCGTTGCTCACATAACACTTTTTCTAAGGAAGATCCAACCACTTGCAAAGGAGGAAAAGGTATGGGTGGCTCTTTTTCAAGAGAGTTTGACAAAGTCTGCATTGCAATGGTACCTTAGCCAAGGCCCTAAGAACATTAGGACATGGAATGACCTTGCTCAAGCTTTCATCAGCAATTATAAGCATGTCATAGATTTGGCTCCTGATCATCAAACCCTTTAGAATATGGAGAAAAAGAAACAAGAAACCTTTAAGGAGTACGCACAAAGGTGGAGAGACTTAGCCGCACAAGTTCAACCACCTATGACAGAAAGAGAACTGATCACCTTGTTTATCCAAACACTGAATGGACCATTTTACGAAAAGCTAGTTGGGAACACTCGGAGTAGCTTTTCAGATATGGTATTATCTGGAGAAAGGATCAAATTTGGAGTCAAAACAGGAAGGCTGGTCGATTCTTCAACTGGGGGATCTTGCAATGAAAGAGCCGAAGCTGTCCAAAACATCATATCCAAGTCCTATGGTCCAACACCACTCACATTACAGGCGAAAGGATATCCTATTAAGGTGGTAACCTTCAAGGCTTCCTCATTAGTACCACATACCACTCATGGGAGGAAAGCTACTCAAGTTGATTTAATTTCCACAAGTTACACTGAGCTTCTCCCTAAGCTGATAGAGTCAAACCTGCTATCACCCATACCAACAGCAGCAAAGATCAAGTGGCCTCCTCTTCCAAGTTGGTATAACCCAAATGCCAAATGTGATTACCATATAGGCTCAATTGGGCATTCAACTGAAAATTGTGTGGCATTGAAACTCAAGGTTCAACAGTTGATCGATTCCAAATTGCTAGATCCCGATGTGATGGGTAATTGAAAGTGAAGATTTTGAGCGGAATTACATTAATTTTGGAAGGGCTCCAAGTTAGGTCCAACCTGGCAGTCCGCACACACTTTTGAATGACAGGGAATCCTTTGAGTAAACTTATATCTTTGAGAGCTTGCCAAAGTAATTTAATAGTAAAAATCTCCTAAATTTAGTCCAGAATCTAGGGTGTAGTCGTTGTTAAATGGACACCTATTATTCTTTTCTTGTCCAATAAGAAGATGTAATGTGTGCATTCCACTACTTTTTTACATTTATCTCACACTCTTTGCCATTACACCATTCATTTTACCACATTGCAATCATGTTTCTCTTTCATAAACGCGACAATACCACTCGTGGGTGGAAATGAAAGTTAAGGAAGATTTGATGATAGTGACCTTGAAAGTGCTGCCAAATCTAGTAAGAAGGATCTTAAATGTTGCACCCCAATTCTCAAAAGGAAGGGAAGTTCGCAGTAGTTATCAGTATCCTTGCAAGAAGTCTTGGGTTAGATTCCAAAGAAGGTAGCTCTCATATTAAAGGGCTTGAGTGGCCTCCCAATTCTCATGAATGCTTAACACAAGAAAAGGTTCTCAGTCCTCCACAACAAATTCCGAAAAAAGAAAGAAGTTCATCCCTTACATCAAAAGGTCACAAGGGAAAATTCAAAAGAAAGAGAAGAAAGGACTGAGAGCAAGCACGAGCAAGTAAGGTCATTTGAGTCATCTCACTTCAAGAGGGCTATCCAGCACGACACAATCATAGCTCACAAAAGAAAAAGAAAAAAGAAGAAAAAAAGAGAAAAAGGGCTCAAGTAAAAGCAAAAGAAAAAAAAGAAAAAAAAGAAAAAAAAAGAAAAAAAAGTGAGCTATGGATTCTAGACTGAAAACCTGCAAAGGCGGTTTAGAAGATGGAAGCAACACTCAAAGCAAGAGTACACACAGATTACAAGAGTTGGGGGCAACAGATGAGGTCTAACTTTCTGGAAAATGTAGTAAGTTTGAGGTCATCGCTATTGAGTTTTTCAAGGCAATCAGGTCTACTCACGAGTGGCATTAAAAGACCCTTTTTTTGCAACACTCAAACTTAACTTTCCTCAACCTAACATTTGCCTTTCGATATCATTCTCAGTCAGTTAGCGGGCTATCATTGTGAAACCTGTTTCTACCTTCTTGCCTTGTGCATTTTATGTCTTTGAGTTGGAAAGGGGAAGAATAACAGGGTATTTTAATCAAAACAAAGACCATAAGTTATTTTGTCAAGCTTTGCAAATTGATAAAAGTTTTTCTTTAAGGCCAAACCATTATTCATCAATGTGTGCGGACTCAAAAGTGAGGAGATAGCTTGAGACTTTCTTTAAGAAGATGTGGTTCTTGCAAGAGAAATTCATGATCAAGTGCCATCACAAAGGGCTAGAAATGCATGCTCTTTATGAATCAAAGGGAAATGATACCTTCATCCACATAGATACCATATTCATGGGGGCAAAGTAATCTCTACGGAGTGCAAAGAGAGCATTACCGGCAAAGAAGCTCAATAGACAAGGGGGCAAGTTTTATGGATCAAAAATTGAGTCAAAGGAAGAGCAATCATACGATAACATGGGGATGAGCAAGCGCCAGCACAGCCACAAGAAAAGGAAAGGAGCAAACGAGATGCACATTTCTGGGGGAACAATTCTAAGAAAGTGAATTCACAAGAGCAAAATAAGTGAAGTTAAGATGGAAGATACTCCCTTCTCATGCATCATGGATTTTATAAAATCTAGGCATTTCATCTATTAAGGTTCTCAACAGTCATAGATTTCGTAAAATCTGAGCATTTCACTTATTGAGGTTCTCATTTTTGGAGTCATTCATGACCATCAGGCATATTCTTTTCAAAACAATTTTAAAGACAGGTTTCCTGAAGGCAGGTTTGAGGAATGTCTACAAGGATCTCCAAGAAGAACACTTTTATGAGGCACAGTTTAAAGACCAAAAGATAGAAACATGGACATTCAACAAGGACTTTTCAAAGATCGAGGTCAAGGTAAGTTTTACTCCAAAAAAATTGTGGCTTATTTTCATGCTTGGGGGGAAAGTTTGAGAGGTGCGCATCTAGGTGTTTTCATAAGATTTTTCAAAACAATTTTCATCTTGTTTGGACAGTTGCTTTCGAAGCTCACCTTAAGACATTTTCGAGAGATTTTTAAGGTATCTTAAGACACTTTCAAACTCCTTAAGGTTTTTCGTTGGACAAGTTCTCACTTTGAAATTCACTCGTTTTGTGGAATTCTAATATTCACTCATTTCATGGAATCTTCGGGTTTTTTTTTTTAAATTCACTCATTTTGTGGAATTTCACATTTTCAAGATTCACTCATTTCGTGGAATCTTCAGCATTTTGAGATTCACTCATTTCATGGAATCTTCGGCTTTTTGGAAATTCACTCGTTTTGTGGAATTTCACACTTTCAAGATTCACTCATTTCGTGGAATCTTCGGCTTTTTGGAAATTCACTCGTTTTGTGGAATTTCACACTTTCAAGATTCACTCATTTCGTGGAATCTTTAGCTTTTTGAAATTCACTCGTTTTGTGGAATTTCTCACTTTCAAGATTCACTCATTTCGTGGAATCTTCAGCTTCTTTCAAGATTCACTCATTTCGTGGAATCTGTGGCTTTATCAAAATTCACTCATAGAATTTCAAATTTTGAATTCACTCATTTTGGAAATTCACACTTTTGAGAGTTTAGATGATTTCTTGAAAATTTTTTTACTTGAGATAACAAAGAGGATTCCTATATCTCAATACCGAAGCTAAATCAAGGCTCCAAAGAGAAAGTGATTCTTTTCCTCGGGATTCAAGTCAAACAGATATTTTTAAACGAGAAAGGTTTCTCTACCTCATCACATCTAAAACAAAGATAATCCAAGTTTTCAAAAGCAAAGTCATTCTTTTTCTCATAGTATGGGATAAATCAGAGGTGGTAAAGAGCCAGGGTGCTCTACCTCAAGCATTTTTTCAGAGGTGGTAAAGAGCCAGGGTGCTCTACCTCAAGCATTTTCAGAGGTGGTAAAGAGCTAGGGTGCTTTACCTCAAGCATTTTTTTCAGAGGTGGTAAAGAGCCAGGGTGCTCTACCTCAAGCATTTTTAGAGGTGTTAAAGAATCAGGGTGCTCTACCTCAAGCATTTTTAGAGGTGGCAAAGAGTCAGGGTGCTCTACCTCAAGCATTTTTAGAGGTGTTAAAGAGTCAGGGTACTCTACCTCAAGCATTTTTCAGAGGTGGTAAAGAGCCAGGGTGCTCTACCTCAAAGAAATTTAAAGGTTGTAAAGAGATAGTGTTCTCTACCTCTAAGGCAACAAGAGATGGTAAAGAGAGGGTTCTCTACCTCTTAGACCATGGTGTGAGAGAGTTCTCTACCAAAGTTAAGATTGAGAGAAAAGTTTCTCTCTTCTATAGAAAGGTTTCTATAGAGATAAGGGTGAGGAAGGTTCCTTAATCCATCAAGAAAAGAGGAAAGAGTTTTCCTCTTAGGTTTAGAAGCAATAAAAAGGTTCTTATTGCGAAAAGCCTAGGAAAGTTCCTAGACTTGGTAAACGGGGAGGAAAAATTTTTCTGCCTTAAATTCTTAGACGATAGGAAGGTTCTTATCGTAGAGGTACTAAGGAAGGTTCCTTAACCTCACAAAGAAGAAAAAGATTTTTCTTCTTAGGTTCGTAAGCAATAGGAAGGTTCTTATTGCAAAAGGTTAGGAGAGTTCCTAAGCTTGATAGACAATGAGGAAAAAGTTTTCTGCCTTAAATTCTTAGATGATAGGAAGGTTCTTATCATAGAGGTACTAAGGAAGGTTCCTTAACCTCACAAAGAAGAAAAAGGTTTTTCTTCTTAAGTTTGAAAGCAGTAGGAAGGTTCTTATTGCAAAAGGCTAGGAAAGTTCCTAGGCCCGAAAATCAAGGAGGGAAGAGTTTTTCTCCTTGGATTTCCAAGTGATAGGAAAGTTTCTATCATAGAGGTAATAGGGAAAGTTCCTTAACCTCAAAGGGGAGGAGAGGAAGGTTCCTTCTCCTCAAGGTTTGGCGGTGAGAAGGCTCTCGTCGTCTAGGTAAGGTCGGACAAAATTTGGTAACGGCTTTGCATGCATCATATTCTATGAGACATGCAAAGGGGGGCAACTGTTGACACCCAATTTTATCCGGGCACTGACTTTTGTTTAATTTTTAGGTTAGGAAAATTAGTTTAGGAGCATTTCGATTTTTATAGGGACATCTTAGTCTTTTAGGTGATATTTGATTTTTTGGATCATCTAGGGTAAAAATAGGAGTTAATTTAGTTTAGGTACTAACTTGGAGTCTTAAAAGTGTTGTAGGGTCAATTTGGGAAAAAGAGAAAGTTTGGGAGAAAATGGGAGATTTTTTAAAAGTTTTGAGCAAAATTCAAAGGTTTGGGGTAAGTCTGTCAATTTTGAAAAGTTTGAGCCAAATCTGGCAATTTTATGAGATTTCAGGAAAATTTCTGACTTTTGCAAAGTTTAGGGCCAATCTGACAATTCCTGAAAGTTTTGGGTCAAATAGGCAGATTGAGTATTTTACTGGACTTAAACTGTAATTTCATGTAATTCTCCCCTAATTGGACTAAACTTCCTCAAATTTGATTTAAATCAGGTTTAAACTTTAGAGATGTTGTTAATCACGTTTTAGGGGACCCTCCAGTATAAATAGGGCTCAAATTTCGAGGAGAGAAGTAATAGCCGAAGTGCTATCGCCCTGACCACTGACTTCGGAGGGGGGGCCACACGCCTGACATATATGACCTCGGAAGTCCCATCGTACCGACCTCGAAAAATTGCCATATCGCCTCTCCATCAGAGGACGAACGAACCGACCTCGGAAGAGTGGGTAACCTCGGAGAGACGGTATCACCCCGGGGAGAGGTCCCTGTTCGTCCCCCTGAAAACTAGCGTTGGCCGAAGGGACCTCGGAGGAGCGATGGGTGACGCAAAGGAGTCTCTGACATGTTCGTCCGTACGCACTAGACGATTGACCTCAAGCATTCTGACAGGCCACTGTAGTCCGTGCTCTGGCACACTGAGACACGATTCTCGACAAATCACTGGCCAAGAAAGCCTGCATACAGCTGGCCCCTTTTTCTGCTTAGAGGTACGGATGGCATCCGTCCATACACATGTCACAATCAAAGGGGCTCATTTTCCCCTATTTACAGCAGAAAAGACTCTTGAGAAAAAAAAGAACATGAGACCTTTTGGAGGGCTCCAGAGTTCTAGCCTTCTCTTTTCTCTCTAAACATGCCAGAAAAGCGCCTCCGGCGAGATTCTTCCCCTTATGTGCATGCCGGAGAAATACCCCCCGCAAGTCTATTTTATGCTCGTTCTTTGTCATTTAGAGGCACTGACTTGGGCGTCGGAGGCTCCTCCCCGGGAATACACACCGGGGACCTCCTAACCCCTGTTTTCTCTATGTTTCAGGCCGGACTACTTGGGGGCATCCCCTTTTCAGGCTCTCTCGAGCACCGGACACCTTTCTCGGCCACCACTATCCACCATCGGACGGCCACGCATGACATTCCTCAGGAGGTCCCTGTTACCCCCGTCGTGGAGCCACGACGGGAACACAAACGATGGCCAACCCAACGCCATCAAGAAGTTCAAAAACCCTAAGCTCTCTTAAAAAAAGGTCAAACCTCAGCTAAGCCCCCTGGTCTCACAGCCCCTCTTCCCAGAAATCCTAAGTTCTTGCCATCTACGCCATCATCCCTGGTGTTTCTCTCTCCCTTGCTGTTCTATGTTGCCCGACGCCAGCCGTTCAACGCCTCTCCACGCCGTGCCAGCCTCCTTGCTCCGTCACGCCGTCACCTCCAGCCTTCATTGCTCGTCCTCCTTGTCGTGGCGCGATCCTAACGCCGTCCACCGTCGTCCGTTTCACCACCGTCACCGCTGCCATCTCTATCTCCTTCCTCCTCGGTCCGCCACCAGACTCACCGTCGTCCCTATGTTGCCGCCGTTGCCTCCCCCGCCTTCGCTAGGCCACTGAATGCACGAATCGAAGGAGAAATCGAGCACGATCCGCTTCTCTAGTCGTACCCGACCCGTTTTTGACCCAGATCCGACCCGAATAGTCATCCTTTTTGGTATAACCTTAATCTAGTCCTCTGAGTTTTTATTTCGCTCATTAAGTCGCTAATTCTTTTCTTTTTTCTTTCAGATCAATCACTGACAGCAAGCTTTTCTTTGTTTCTTTTTGTTTGTTTGTTTTGGGCACCCATCAGACTTAGATTTTTCTTATTTTTCTCATTACACAAACATTAACAAGAAATCAAATGAAGGTAACTTTTTTTTATTTTTTAGTACTTGACATTTATTTTTCAGGATGTCTGTTTTTGGTGGTTTGATAAAATTCCGAGACAGATTGTTTATTCCATATTCGATTAGTCTGATAAGATCCCTGGCTTGGAATTAAATCGGTTGGTCTAATAAGATCCCCGGTTTGGAATTAAAAGAAAAATCACTTTCAATCAAAGATTAGGTCAAGAAATAAATAATTAGGAAAAGATAAAACTAGACCCCATGGTACCAATTCCCGGACGCTTTAATAGGGTTATTTTAGCGTAATCGACTCACGATCTTAGAATCTCTCGCAGACCATTTTTCAGGTATCCAATCAACCTAGGAAAACTAATTGGTGGCGACTCCTAAAAATCACGTTGCTACAAGTTAAATTCCGCTGCACTTGTTTGGCTCCCGAAACCCTACACTTCCTTTGGCTGCAAAGCCTAGTAGCACATGGACAAGGGTTTTTGTGACTCGCCACTGAGACTTGCATCCAAGGTGGGACTTAGTTAAAGAAGATCTCAGTTGAGGCTTGTATATATAGTGATCTTAATTGCCTCCATTGTCTATGTTTTGAGGAGTCCTAGACTCTAGGGTTGCTCTTGGGTGAGGGCATTAGTCTACTTTATGTATGTATGCTCCCACGCAATTGTTATGTGTAGTAAACTCACATAAATGTTGATTTTGTATGCTTTGGCTATTTGAACTTATTTTCTATGGAAATCTCTTGGCCAAGTTAATATTTTATGGTTTTTGCTAATCCAATTCAAAGCATGAAGAGCATGCATCTTGCATATTCTAGGTTAATCAACTAGCACCACGGAGTTTTAATTCGCGCACATATTCAACTAGCTAATTGCAATCCACCGTGAGACCAGCTCTCACAGGTCTCCTAGGTAGGGACCAAGGACGGCCATGTCAAATTTTGCTCGTGCCATGTATTTCATGAAGGTTTCCTGGTGCTATCATTTCCTCTATCAGATGCTTCAACTTCCAACAATCATCTGTGTCATGGCCTTTGTCCTTATGATAGTGACTATATTTTTTAGCATTTCTATTATTTTTGAAGCTCATATATGGTGGCCACTTGGTCACCTTGTCCATTCTTTTCAGGGTGTACAAAATGTTGGATTGGATATGGTATCACGTAGTGGTGTCAATGGAGGATCTTGTCCCTGGTCCCTCTTCTTTGATGATGATCCACTATACTCTAATTTAGGCTGCTCTTCTAGAGGGTAGGCTTGTTGAGCTTGTTAGTGTGGATGTACCTAGTGGTTTAGTCAAGGATTACCCAATGTTCCTAACTAGGTTATTGTGTAGTTCCCAAGCCAAGTTGGAATGTGTCAAGAAACCTTAGCTTATGAAGATTAAGTATGAATCAAGGGATAGATCCCATACCTAGGCCTCTTCGGCGTTGAACCTTCTAATGAAGTCCTTTAGGGACTCATCCTCAACCTGTCATACTTTAATAGGTGGGACATTATTTTAGGATTCAACCTACTCCCTAATAAGTATTGTAAGAAAGCCTGAGAAAGGTCCTTGAAGGACAGGAATCGGTGACCTTTCTTGGTACGGAACCTTGAGGCTACGACCCATGTGAAGGTAGAACTAAAAGCTTGGCACATGACTGCATCAAACACCATCCCAAGTTGCATGGACATGATGTACCATTACAAATGGTTGATTAGATCTATAAGCCTATTTCAAGGCTCTATCTTTGGCATCCTTAAACCATCAGGAGCCAGTCCATTAAAGATCTTGTCCATGAATAGATGAATCCACATATGGTTTGTATCCACCAGGGGTCCTAGCTTCCTAGAGATGGATTAAGCACTCTCATACATTTTTCATTCTAATCCAATCTCTACAGAATGATGCTAATGTTGCTAGTGTATGGCCTATTAGACTTGTCTTGGGATACCTATAGAAGATCCTTAATAAGGTTTCTAGCTTGAGACCCCTATGGTTTTTCCCTAGGTAGGCCTTTTCCCAATACTTCTGGCATTAGATAGCTCTCTGTCATCTCTTCTTGTGCTCGGAGTAGAGCTTTTATAACCCCTTCCTAGATGACGGCCTTCAACCAATTAAGGAGAATGTGCTGGAAGGCTTGGAATTGGTAGTCATCTAGCATACAGAGCCATTTCCTTTATAAGCATAGAAATGGGGTAATGGAGGCTTACCGTAGGTGACACTTTCTCTTCTTCATGGATCTTACGGGTCTACGAGGCCTCCCAACTAGTTTTGAAGTCCCCTCACTATTTCTACCTAGCTCATTTCTCAGGAAGATCCTGGTCAAGTCACGATCTTCTTATTGTCACCATTGTCATTCCCACATATGACACCAAATTGATAGCCAAAATACTACAAATTGAATAGAGTGGTTGGCATGGACCAAGTATCGTACATTTAAAAACATCATTAAAGCCCCAAGATGTGTTCCAATGGCAACCCTCTGATGGTAAAGTTAGCATTTCAAACAAGAATAAAGCTATAGTAGGAAGAATTTAGCTGATATTGCACACCTCAAGATTACTAGGGCTACCCTTTTATAATGATAGGAAGAAGTCATGGGAGTATCATGTAGATAGGGGGAATCCCATAATGGAGGAATTCTATTGCCTTAGGGACCTTGCCTTCCATATCTAGGTTTTAGCAGACCTGTTCGACCGTGGGGATAAAGAATAAAGTTGGCCTTTGAGCTCTATAAGTCTGGTTAAATCATTTGGGCATGCTCATGGGCCTATATGGTATAAGATGGCTTTTAAGCCACTTTCCCAAATATTTTCCACCTTGCTCCAAAGTCGAATTACAATCTTGGAAGAGTCTTTGTGATTTATGTTATGCATTTGGTCCTAGCAATGGAGAATGAGAAGATATGCAAGCCTATGATAAATCAGCTCCATAGGAATGAATTTGAGTGCCTATTTTTGTGAGGTGCTATTGCTGTGAGGCCCTATATATTTAGTTTACTTCATCTTTGAATGAAAATGCTTGCTAAGTAATTGTAAGTTATTGTTTAGAAAAAATATTCTTTGATGATATCTAATGAGCTTTCAAGAGCTTGGTAGTTCTTAGTTGGTGGCATTACAACTTTGGTGTTTTTGGGAAAGTGAATTATGAGTTTTGCACTATGAAGAGCAAAGGCTAAGTGTGGGTGAATTTAAAGAGAATGAAAATTTCTATATTTTCCTCCCATAATGTTTAGTCTTTTGTAGTTATATTGTGCCCAAATATTCTCATAAGTTTAATATTTTGGTTTAAGATGCAATTGTAGACACTAAGCACAAAACAAAGCTATTTGGGCAATTCTAGATAGTTTTGATATCTCTTCATATTTCAAGCACAATCTCTAACCTAAGCTCCAATTAAGACAATTTAAGATGCTATGGAAAGCTAAGAAAGAGGTCTACAACTTTAATGGTTTGAGTTTTGAGATATAATAGCTACAACAAGTCAAAATCGAGTTCAGAGTAGCTGCCAATGTTCTAGAATGTTTCTTCCATACAACTTCGAAATCGGTTTTGATTTGGATTAATTTCAAAGGCTTTTAAATATTATGGGTGAAAATTTTGGTTGAAGGCACCATTCTTCTAGTCATATTAACTCATTCAAGTTGTTTTTAATCTTTTAGATTTATGTTAGGTTATTTTAGAACAATATAAAAAGTTTAGGGTGAATTGTGGGGTTACCACACTGAGTTAATTTTTTATGCATTTAGAATAGGAGAGCAACCAAACCTGAGCTTCTTTAACTGATCTTTCTATCTTTTTCTCTTCTCTTTTGAATTTTTTTTTATGTGGCCATGTGTAGCTGACTTTTTACTTTTGGTTGAAGGAGGCTAAAACCTTAAATTCAACAATACTGTAAGATTAAAGTTGTTTTCATTTAGTCAATTTACACTTTCAGTATTAAGTGTCTTTCTTTAATTTCTTTCTTGTTTGTTTCATTTATATGCTAGAAGGCCTACCAGTTGTTACTCGAATTCAATCTATTGTTAGGTTGGATACCAAATTTATAATTGTTTGTTCTCTTTCATTTGTGAAGCAACGAAGGTTTATTGATTTGCTGCATTAAAGATCATAAGACTTAGTAAGAACATTTAACCAAGTTAAATGCAGTGACTTGTGTTTGTGTTCTTTAGGGTCATCAATCTCGCTAAATTTTAAAGCAATTGTTAAATTAAATCAAAGTACTTGTCTTAGATTTTTTAGCAGCTATGGTTAATTAGATCACTACTTTTCTAGTTAATGATGAATAAGGAGGGTTAAGAAGATAGCTTCGATAACGGATATTCAAAATCCTGATTAATCTATCTATGCATCAATGATCAGTTGTATGAATCCAATGGTGGGTGTTGACTTAGACCGAGAATTGTGCTTAGTTCCTTTGATTGAATTGCTCCTTGTTTCATACTTTAATTTAATCTTGCTCATGATAGAAACCCCTTAATCCTTGTTCACATGGTTAAAAAATTAAGCTAGACACACTATGTGGGCTATCCTTTACTCGCACTACTACATGGCATCTCATGTTTTTTAATATGTTGAATTGGTGTTGCTTAAGGTTGCTTTGACAATTTGGCAAGCTTTGAAAGAGGCAACTTTTTGTGAATGGCAAAATATAGTCATTGAATCTGATTCATTGCAATTGATTAATCTGCTTCATGCTTCTAAGTTAGCAAGTTGGTACTCATTTCATATGGTTTTAAAGGACATCTCCTATTTAGATTTTGAGCAAGATTCTTGTTCTTTTGTTCATCTTTCATGGAGATGTATTTGTGTTGCTCATGAGTTAGCACGTGCATCTAGGAGGCTAACTAGTTGTGTCATTTTGTCTTTGAATTATTGTTCAAATACTATTTCTAATGTCTTGGCATTAGATTTCTATTGATTGTTTTCTTAACAGCATATAGGGAATATATTTTCATTAAAGTAAAGCACGTTACTAGATTTCTATATATTTATCAATAATGCTATGATCCAATTTGGAAAAAAAAAAACCCAGCACGCAACAGGCCTTCCATTGTCTTTTGGTAGGGCTTTATCCACTTGTATATTACCAAATTTTTCATCATCTTCCCTTCGTATTTCATATTCCCCTTATAGCTGTCATACCAGAGGTAGTGAATCACTAGATGCATTCAAGGTTTTTACGTTGACCGATGTCAGGAAAATGCATTGTGAACTTGGCAAGACGATTCATATAGGATATGGAAAACTAGCTAGAATATGTCAAACATCAACAAGAGTTGTAAAAATTGAACTAGTTGAACCGGGAATCGGGAAACTATCTGGTTTGGGTTCTGGTTATTATTTAGTCGAGTTAAAATCAAGACAAAACAGGATAAAACTATCAAAAACTATTCGAACTGCCCAAACCAAACAATTTAAAAAAACCATATGCAATTTTCTCCTTGTGCAAGTAATTTGAAGCAATATTCTTGTCTGTTCCGACTCTTGCTAAAAAATATGAAACAAAAATATAAAAGAAATGACGGAAAAATGAGAGTATTACAAATGTTTGAGTGATAGCCGTAAAGTTTTTTTTTCAAAAAAAAAAAAAAAAGAAACATGAATTTTTCTTCATTTGAAAAATTTAAGCACGTATTAGACAATGTAATTAGGGGTTACTAAAAGAAAAACAAACGACGCAATCTTTCCACACAAAAAAAAATGAGAATTGGGGTAAAATAAGGAGAATCATAATTCAATTATGGTGCATTTGCAAAAAAATAGAAAAACAGGGAGAAGGGAAAGAAGTGGGAGAAAGGACGATAGAGACTAGGGAGAGATAAGAGAAGTTGGTGGCGGCTACAATTTAAGGTTGTAAAACGCCTTTTTTAATATGCGATTCAAGGTTGGCAGCTGCAATTCATTAAGAGATTAATATGCGACTAACACTTAAATTAATGTGATTTTCTCATATAATCCTGTTACTTTTTAAGTTACAACAAGGTCGCCCTTTATAGATGGAAAAAATAAGAAAAGGAATTTGACAAGCAGTTTAACCCATTAAACCGTGAACTGGACCCCATAACAGTTCTATCCACAATCCAACAGCAACAACAAGAAGTAGAAAGAAACAAACAACTAGAGTCATACATAGATGATCTCCCTTATTGATTTAAAAAAACAAAAAAAAAACAGAACAGGAAACAATAGCTTGCAAATTGGCAGGCTCAAACTTTGATGAAGTGGGAAATGGTACACAAGAAACAAACATTGGAACTAATTCAAATGACTGTTCGATAACCTCGTCAACAATGTGTTTAGCTGGATCCTGGTCTGCAGTAATAGGTGCATAAATTGCCATCACAAAAGGCACCACCATATGTTAGCTTTTGAAGCTGTGCTTGGTCCTGGCAATAAGCAACACAACCATCGTTAGGGCAGCCCTGGTAATAAATGGTTGAAGCGCAGCGAGTTCCCGGCGTATAGAAGCACCGGCATAGATTTCCGGTGCAATTGTTGTTGACAAGTTCCATCCCTTGGAGCTCTGATTGCTGCTGGCAATATACATTACAACTCGACTAGGTAAGAATCAGGTCGCAGTCACATCTGCCTTTGATGCATGCGGCATAGAAATTAGTTGAAGCACAAAGAGTTCCTTCTGCAGCTGCTCTTTCCTCTGTCGTCACGATTCATATATCAACCATTAGATCAGAGCTAGATCTATCATTTCCCGAGTATATATGATCATGATTTGACATGGATGAGTTTTGTTCTTTCTGAAATTAGGAAAAATTATCTGATTCATTTTAACTTAAGTCAACTAAATCTGAAATAACTTATTTTTATTTTTACATTTTTTCTTATAACTAATTTCATTTCAAAGTTAATATTATATAAGTGTAGCAATTCATTAAAAATAAAATTTTTATGATATTATTAAATTTCTATGAATTTACCTTTTTTTAATGCCTAAAAATAGAAAAATGCATAGAAGTTTTACAGTCAATGGATTTTTATACCTAAATAACATTGACTTTTAAATCATATTAATTCTGGACAAAATATATAAGAATAAAAATAAACCATTTTAGGTTAAAATGACTCAAATTAAAACAAATTGGATGCAAGTATATGTGTGTGTGTATTGAACTCACCGGGATTGCCCGCATGGATTATATCAATACAAATCACCATGAGAATGAAGATGGATATGGCATCTTTCTTCGCCATAATTGGATCTGCGTAGAGAGGTTTGCGAAAGTGAAGCTGGGAGTTTGTTGCTATGTGATCAACTCTGAAAGTGCTTGATCAATACATAGGGGCATACATGAGAAGAAAGTTTAGGTGGACCTTTCGGTCATTGTCTGATCTGACTCAACATAAATCAAGAAGCAACAAAGGAGTAGATGTTTTAAATAGTCCTTAACCTTTAATGTCATTCTCTTTTAATTCCCAAATATCAACTATTCTACTTTGGTCTTAAACCTATGAAAATTATTTCATTATGGTACCTAAACAGATGAAACACTTTAATTTAGAGTAATTGTTTGACACCAGCCTTTGAAATATCAATATTAAATGCCTAATAATACTATTCAAGTAAATTTAAACAGTTTAACAAAATTTCTACAGTCAACAAGCAATTTATACTAGCAATTTTTCTTTTATGAATGTCGCAAGTTCTATTTAAGAGAGGAAAAATTAATGGTTTAAATTTTTTATTGACTATCCAAAATTAAGTATATAGTTTAAATTTAATAAGAGACAGTTATTAGATGATATAAATTACAATTTCAAAAGCTGATATCAGACAATTATTCTAGGTTAAGAAATTCTACAAAGTGGAAGAAAAAAATGGAATTAGGTTTAGAACAAGAAAAAATATTTTTAATATGTTTAGAACAAAAACAGAACAACCGAATGGTAGGGGACAAAAACATCAAAACAATTCAATGTTAAGGACTATCCATTTAATCTACCTAAAATAAGTAATTTAACTATATGAGCAAACAACAATTCAACACCTTTCACGTTTTGATTCAATATTGAACAATACCATGGATACCAAAATTAAGTTACAAGTTCCCTTTTTCTTTCACTAACTAAAATGTTCTGTGGGCATTTCGATTTATTATTTAAGGATGAAATAAAAATAATCATATCCCAAGAATACATGCCTTATAAATTATAATGTTTTTAAGGGGGAAAAGGACACATTTGTCACTCACGTTGGTTATTGTATTAGCTATGTTTATGTATGCTTTACTACAGCTCTAGTTGTATTTGTACTATGACACTAATTGTGTTTGTATTATTGTTATGGTACCTGAATTTTATTAAGTTTCTAATAAAATTAGTATTTTATATAAATTATATTATTCATTATAAGGAGTTTGATCTTTTAATAAGATCAGATGATCCACGATTCAATTTTATGATTCCAATCATATATAATAAAAAAAAATCTTAGGTAAGATTCCAATCCTAACAACCTTGGTTCCAATGCAAATCTACAACTAATATTATGCTTGTGCACCAATTTCTCTCCCAGCGTTAAAATTGCTGATATGGAAAAAAAATTCTTACTTATGATGCGAAAACTTATTTCCCTATAATCATAGCCCCTTAAGTTTTTACATTCTCATTTTGGCTATCCTCTTCACCAAGTGCATGCTGCAAGTACCATAACTCAAAACCAAAATTGTATACTACTTTTGTTACTCTGTTTTGATCCATGCCCACAACTAGAAAAAAGGCTTTTAGCATTGGCTTAATAAGCGATAGCTAAAAACAGTCATTAATTAGAGATAGCAAATAGTCACTAAGAGAAGGTGAAAGTTTAGCAATGACTAACCGTCGCTAAATTTAGCAACAATTTTTCCTCGCTAAAATCTTAAAATTTAGTGACAGTTAGCCTTCGATAAGTGTCTTTTGAATTTTGTGACAAGTAGCCCTCGCTAAAAGCCGATAAAGTTTCTACAGCTGGTCATCACTAAAGTATACCCCAATTAAAAACGACTTACTCACATTAGCTGCGTAAGAGCTCTCACGTGTTAGTCATTTTTTATGCTAACTTGTCATCTCCTGTAACATAGATAAGTTTTTTGAATATATACAATGTAGTGGAGATGTGTACCTAAAAGTTTGGTAAAGCTTTTGAAATGGCTAGTTGTCGCTAATGTTTAGTAATGGTTTGCTCTTGCTAATATGTCAAAAATTAGCAAGGGTAATATTCCAACTAGCTGTTAATAAGTTTTTTATTCCATTTTGTTTTTAGTGACGGTTTGTTTTCGCTAAATTAGCGACGGTTGTTAGTTACTAAAATTTTGTGACAGGTTGCATTTGCTAATTTAGCGACAGTTAACCGTCACTAATTAAAAAAATTTAAAAAACCCGCTTTAATTTTATCTTTGACTGCATATCATCCGCTCCAAATCATAAATGGGGTAGAAATAAAAGAGGTAGATGAAAGAGGAAACGATGTCAAAATGGGAACAATGGTTAGTGCCGACTAGCCTTCACTAAGTTAGTGACGACTAGCTTTCACTAACTTAGTGACGGCTAGCCTTCGCTAGTTAATAACGCATAGCCTTCGCAAGTTAATGACGCAAGTTAGTGACTGTTAGCCTTCGCTAAATTTAGTGACAGGTTTCTCTCGCTGAAATCATAAAAATTAGCGACAGTTAGCCATCGCTAAGTATGGATTAATAAGTCTATGTGTCTATTAAAAAAAATAGATTATAAAGCTATCAATTACTTATATGTTGTTAAGCTTTTCACATTTTATTTTAGCTTTGTGCTTAAAGGAGAAAGATCTTTTGGATCATTTTGTTGCTAAAGTATCTCAACTTCACGCTAAGGGAGAAAGTAAGGAGCATGCTCTCATGATGGTGAGGATACAATTTCACTACATAAAATAACTTCTTGTTTTACTTGTTAGTTTCATTCTTATTTTGCGTTGTCCTCACCAGAGCTATCAACTTGCTAGTAAATGAACAAATGGTTGCAAATATGTATGCTAGTATGAAATCTAGACAAAATCATATATACTCAAAGATCACAAAGCTGGAGATGGAAGTGAGTGAGCATTCTCTGGTCATTAATGTGATTCAGCCACTTGATCCAGCAAGAAGGTGCTACCATATGATTGGTGGTGTGCTTGTGGAGAGAACCATCAAAGAAGTCATTCCTGTTGTGCAGTGCAATAGAGAAGGCCTTGAGGAGGTAAGTTTTGTAGTAGTGTTTGTGCCTTGACAATCTAAAGGCTAAGTGTTGCATAATGACAAGTAAGGGCTTTAAACTTGAAGCCTAATAGCTCAAAGGTAAGACCTCAAATAGATGATCTTAGTAGTATTTTGCCTTGTATATATGGTACCTTGTGTATTAACACATTGCCTCTATTAGGTGCATTGTGGTGTATGACACATCAATTATTTTTGGGTGCATGCTAAGGTTAACGAGTATGGATAAACTATTATTTGATGTTTAAATAACTAGTGTTTTGTTGTCTTGGCACATTTTACATATGTTTTAAATGAAATGCCCAAGCAATATTTTTCTTACTTATTTTATTTATTTGAGTTACATTGTTAGGACAAACGCATTCATATCTTCTTGCAGGGTAGGCTAAATAACTAGTTACACACAAATTGTTTTAATTTACCGATAAATAATTATTAACCAATAATAACTAAGTGGGATCACAATTCCTAATAATTAAGGGTACTAAGACCCTACTCTACCACAGTTTAGCATCAGAGTAGAATAATGGTCCAAGTAGAGGCAATAAATGAACTAAGATCTAAGTGTTCCTTGTCCTAAGTTTTGTTAGTAATGCTTAAAAATTGTTCTAGGTGTGGTCTTCTAGCTTTGGTTGTAGGTATCATGGTGAACAACTGATTAGGTGTTATTACTAAGGCTCAAGTTCTTAATAAGGGAACAAGTTACCCCAATGGAGTGAACATGAGAGAAGTCGTGGCTTTATTGCGTAGGCTTAATGACTCTTTGCACCAGATGCTACATGGCATGGCTATCTTGTTTGAGGAGCATGCTCAACCTCCAAATAGATGGGAGACCTTGGAGGACCCTAACTAGGTAAGGGTTGAAGTGCACCAAGGCCCACCGATGC
The DNA here is from genome assembly GCA_005392925.1 of Aquilaria sinensis. NCBI lineage: Eukaryota > Viridiplantae > Streptophyta > Magnoliopsida > Malvales > Thymelaeaceae > Aquilaria > Aquilaria sinensis. Next base: position 104,161 of record SMDT01000848.1, read on the forward strand.
ACCAAAGTCAAGGGAAAAATCCTTAACCCCAAGGGCAAGGGCAAGGGCAAGTGCAAGGTCAAGAACAAGTGCATAAACATGCACAAGTGAACAATGTGGAAGATAGTTGGTGGCCTGCGGCAGCTTCGTCGTGTGCCATTGTGTGGGTAAGGGGGGTTTCTGACGGAGGAGAGCACCTTGGGAGGAGATTCCCCAGTGGAGGACACCTTAAATGCTCCAGAAAACACAAGTTAGGAGGTCCCCAGAGTGTATTTCCGGGGAGGAGCCTCCGACGCCCAAGTCAGCACTTGTAGGTGACTAGATGATGTGCTCTTTTGTGTATTCCAAGAGAACTTTTCTTACCTGGCTGGGATGCTTCCTGGGTGTTTATAAAGGGGGCGTACAGAAGCCATTCTCCTCACGTGGTTGTCCCAGATTACGACACGTGTTCGGTGGGATGTGATCCCGGCTTTTCGGGGAATGAAGGGACACTTATCTCAGTAAAAGTCACATGGTTAGAAGCCTAGGCATTCTGAGAGTGTCGTGTCGAGGCGTCCTTGTGATGGCGTGCTCCAGTGATACCGTGTCAGAACGTACTTGGAGGGCGACTTTATGGGGAGGTGTCAGAAGCTCCTTAAATGCTCTGTTCGTACTCCCCGAGGTTACTCTAACGCTTGCAGTAGTATATTCCCCGAGGATGGTCCCTCCGAAGGATACTTCTACTTCTGAAGAGGGTCTGATTGTTCTGCCGAGGTTGGTCCTACCGCTCCCTAAGAGGGCGAATTCCCAACATTAGGCCAGGGGGTCGTTTTATCCTTCCAACCTCGGCTGATAGTTTTCCTCTGTCGAGGTCGGTACTCCGTCAAGTCTGGGAGCTCGGCCAGTGATGGGCACCTTGGCCATCACATGCCCCCTCTTGGAGAGCCGAAGCGGGGGCTTCGGCTATGCTTTTCTCGGAAAGTTGCCTTTCTTCAGAAGGCGTCTCTTCGGAGCCAAGGTACCCTCCTTTAGTTTTCTTGATGTCCTCGGGACGCACGTTACTTTTTTCTTTTTGCTTTTTCTGCCGCAAGTCTGTGAATCATCGCATCCTTTGGCCAGGCGTGTTAGTTATGGATAACCGTGCCTGGGTTTTCGTGATGTCAGAGGGGCGTGCCCTGGTTCCTTGCGCTGCGTGACACGTGGACACTGTTGAATGGTGAAATAGTTACGCTGGTTACGTTAACTGCGCCCTTTTGCCTTCAAGGGGTAATAATGAGGCGGTTACATCTTCAAAGGATGACTATGACGACGTTTCGCTTATCCTTCTTCGGTCTATATAAGCACCTTCCGTCCCATTTTGCCTTACTCTTTTGTCTTAGCTTTCATCTGTCCTAGAGTCTTTTCCCGTTCTTTTCCTTTTTCCGGCGGCGGTTCCTACTGCAGAGCAGTCTCCAGCAACTTCTTGCGGCGGTGTTTCGCAGTTCAGATCTTAGCAAAATCTTTGGTGGGTGTTCCTTTTTGTGGTTTCTCTCCGTCATTGTTCCTCTATTTCTCCCAAAGTCATCTCTATTTTTCTTTCGAAAGATGTCAAATCCGACTCCATTGATGACTGTGCGCCCTCATTCTGAAAACTTCGTTTCTCTTGAGGCTTACCCCTGTTCCACTACTTTGGAAAAGATGACAAAGTGGGTGGCCAAGTACTACCTTCCTTCTTATATCACACCGAAGTTACCTTTCCCGGGATCTTATGGTTACACAGCTTCTTCGGGGGAGGTTACCGTTTACCGAGCTCAACTGAAAGCCGGTCTTCGGTATCCCCCTCATCCCATGATATGCGAATTCTGCAAATTCCACGGTGTTGCCGTGAACCAACTTCCCCCAAATTCTTATTCTTACTTCAATTCTTTCCTCTGCATGTGTGGGGTGTTCCACATAAACCCCCACTTTCTCTTCTTTATGGAATACTACAAACTTTACCCGGTCCCGAAGGGTGGTTTTTACTACCTCCTTCCCTGAGGGTCCGGGAGCAAGAAGTTTATGTTTACCTTCGACAACAAGGATAATTGGCGAGGGTGGCAGAGGAAGTTTTTCTTTTTCCGGGTTCCCGAGTCTTGGAGCCATGTCCCTATTAAATGGGCTTCGGGGACTTTGAAGGTCGACGTCGTCGATCCCCAGAAGCTCCTAACTCCAGTATTGCTTGCCGAGTTCGACAACTTTGACAGACGTATTCGGACAGTAGCGGACTGGGACTCTGAGGACCCCTCACGTTCACCTTACCCTTTTCCCATTAAGTGGGATCTTATGTCAGAGGAGGTCCTTTGGGAACTAGGAGTGATAAATGCCCACAAAGGTGACCCCGGCATGCCTGTGCCTGTTCTTCCGGGGAAAAAAGCCTGGATAGTCATGCTCCTTCGGCGCGAGATTTCTTATGAGGCTTTTTCCGAGAGTGAGTCATCTTTCAGGGTTTGATATCTATTTTCCTTTCAGACTTACACTGATATTTTATCTTTTTGTAGATATGGGCGATCAATCTGTCGACTTTTACAAGTCACCTTACGCCAGTCAGGCTGCGAGGGGGGAGCAAGTTCGCAAGAAAGCTCCTGCTAAAAGGAAGAAGACGACTGCCGGCTCTTCTAAGTTCAAGAAGATCAAGGCTACCACTCCTCCTCTTCCCCCCAAGAACGTACCTGAGATGGAAGATCAGTCTTCTACTCAACTTCCGACCTCCGTGAACCCTCCCTCGGACCCTGCCCTCCTCGGGGAGACGCTGAGTCCTGCCATTGCTACCGAGATTTCAGCAGAGAGAAGGTCTGCTCAGGAGTTTGAAAAGGGCAGAAGGATCAAGGGAAAGAACATCCCTGAGGAAGTTCAGGAGGTCGGTTCTGAAGAGTACATCCCCGAAGTTCCACCAGGTTGGTTCCTTAGCCATTCCGCTACAAATCTCAGTATTTTTCGTATCTACGATTTTTTGGACGAATGGCTAAGGGATAATGTCTTGACGGAACTTCAGCGTGATCTTGCAGAGAACATACCCATTGCTCCCTGGGTGGAGACTCACGCCCGTCGGAGGGCTCTTCGGGATCGGCGGATTCCTCAAGACACGGTGCCATGGGAGCCCTTCTGGACGTTTATAGAGGATATGGATCTGTTCTCTGAGGATAGCCAGCTAATGGCTCCACAAATGGCGACGGGGGTTCTGACTAACACCACCTTCCAGACCCTCACCACCGAGTGGCCTAGTGAAGAGATCCTCGCGGCGAGGATAACCGAGCACGCTACTCAAGTGATCCTTTCTTCTCTTATATTTTAGAAAATTACCCTTCCAAGCTGTCACTTCCTTCTGATACTCATACGGGGCCTCTATTTTTTGTAGCTTTTGGCATACAGTGGGTACTTCTGCGCCTGGTCAGTGAAGCAAATGGAGACCTGTTCTCGGTCCGAAGACTCCTTGCGCAAGACGAAGGAGTCCCTCGCCCAATATGCCCTCAAAATATGGTGAATTGAACAAAATCGCAAAAGAGGACCTTGGGAATCTTCGGACCGAGGTTGTGTCAGGCAGGCAAGAGCTTCTTACTGACTTCTCAGCCAAGGTGGAAGACCTCGGCTCAAAGTGCGCGACTTTTTCTTTAGAGAATGAAGCCATTCGGAAGGAGATCGCTCAAGATGGCGAGAGTCTTACGAAGGCGCTCACTTTGAATGCCGATCTCCAAGCTGAGGTTGCGTCGTTAAAGAAGAATGAGACAAAGAGAAAGAAGAAGAAGAAGTTGGAGGGGAAGATTGTTGCGCTAAAAGCTGAGCTGGCGGCTCTTAGCGCCAAGAAAGATCGTACCGAGCAAATGTCGAAGACGTGTTACCAAGACGGCTTCTACTTGGCTCGTTACCAGGTCCTCGCTCGGCACCCTGGGCTTGACCTCTCTTACTTATCTACTCTGGACTTTCCCAAGGAGCCCAGATCTTCAGGGTCTAAAATTGAGTTTCTCAATCTTCCTCTGGCTGGGCCTATGTCTCCGTCTGAGCCATCCGGAGATAATGTTGAAGAGACGCCAGATACTCCAGTTCAGTCATAGGCTTCTTCTTCCTTTTTTTGTATTCTTTGTCTAGAATTTTTTAATGAAGAATTTTTCCCCACTCTCCGTTCTTTCTTCCGAATATGAGTTGTCAGAAGCTAGTATGATTCTAGGTGTGCATTTTTGGCGGACACCTGCGCCTTCTCTTTCGGAAGGATCCTTTTTAGACTGCTGTCGGGTTTTTGAGCTTAGTAAGGAACTTTTCCTCGAAAGAAGAATCATTAAGGCATATTCTTTCGGCAATGAGGCCTTATTCGTCATGTATTTTCATTGATGACTTCAGGGAGGAGTAGCTACAAGCTTTCTTTGAAAAATGTCTAAGTGTAGAATTTTTTCAGAGAGTCGGAATGCCAAGTATTCTTCAACTCCCCTCCCTCGATATCACCCAACTTATAGACCCCCGGGTGAACTTTGTCAAGGACCAAATAGGGTCCACTCCAATTTGCCCGAAGTACCCCTTCTGATGGCCTTTGCTGTTCGAATTCGGTCTTTCAGAGAACGAGGTCTCCTTTTTTGATCTCTTTTTCTCTTACTTGTAAATTGGCAGCTTGTGTTATTCTCTGCTGGAAGGCCTTTCTTCTCAACTCGGCCATTTCACGGTGTTCCTCGAGGAGGTCCAGTTTTGCCCTTAGTCCAAGATCATTTCCTCCTTCATCGAACACCTGTACTCTTACCGAGGGCTGCATGACTTCAATGGGAATAATGGCCTCAGTCCCATATACGAGCGAGAAAGGAGTCTCTCCCGTGGCTCTTCGGGGAGTCATTCGGTAGCTCCATAGCACACTTGGGAGTTCTCCTGGCCATTTCCCTTTTGCCTCTTTTAGCCTTTTCTTCAGGCCATCTTTTATTGTTCTGTTAGATACCTCGACCTGCCCATTACTCTAAGGATGGGCCACTGGAGCAAAATGCATTTTGATGCCGATGTCCTCCATGAGTTCTCGGAACCCCTTGTCCATGAACTGAGTTCCGTTATCGGCCACTATTACCCTTGGAATGCCAAATCGGCATATAATGTTCTTCCATGAACTTTTGAGCGTTCTTCGTCGAGATTGATGCCAGCGGCTCTGCCTCTATCCATTTAGTGAAATAGTCTACCGCGACGATGCAAAACTTTACCCTACCGGGAGCGCTTGGGAGAAGTCCGATGAGATCAATGCCCCATACGGCGTAGGGGCAAGGATAGTCCGTTGCATTTATTTTTTCCAAGGGTAGCTTTTGGATGTTGGCGTGCCTTTGGCAGTTGTCACATCTTCGGACGAACTGCCTTGCATCCTTCCTTAAAGTAGGCCAAAAGTATCCTTGGCGGAGTATTACCCCAGCGAAGGCGTCTGTTCCTATATGGGAACCACACACTCCATCATGGACCTCTTCAAGTATTACTCTGACATCATCCTCGCCTACACATTTTTGTAGGGGGCTTGCATACCCTTGTCTGTACAGTTCTTCCCCAATGAGGAAGTACCTTCCTGCACGCTTTCGTATTTTTCCGGCTTCTTTAGGATCCTTGGGAAGCTCCGAATTTGCTAAATATTTCTTGAGGGAGCCTTGCCATCCCTCCCCTGAGGTTTCTATGCACATTGACTCCGTGCTGGGATGTTTCAGTACTTCGGTGGGTTCCCTGGATTTGGCCAACGCATCAGCTTGGGTATTATCCCTTCGGGGCACGTTCTTGATGCGCAGTGAGTCAAAATTCTCAATGAGTCTCTGAACAAGGTCGTGATACTTAGCCAAAATTGGGTCCTTTGCCGCGTACTCTCCCTTCGTCTGTCGGACTATTACCTGTGAATCACTGTGGGCCATAAGGTTTTTTACGCCTACTTTTCTGGCCATTTTCAGTCCCGCTATGAGGGCTTCATATTCGGCAATGTTATTGGTAACATTAAAACCAAATTTGATTGCTTTAGAAGCTTCCATGCCTTCAGGACCCTGAAGAACTATTCCAGCTCCTTGATGTTCTGTGCCTGACGCTCCATCGATGAAGAGCTTCCATTCCGGATCAGTCTTTGTTTCTCCTTTCGCGAGCGCTTCAGGTTTTTTTATCTCGGGGATTTCGGCAATGAAGTCTGCTAATGCCTAAGCCTTTATCGCCCTTCTAGGCTCATAAGTAATGTCATATTCACCGAGCTCGATGCACCATTTTGACAGTCTTCCCGAATGCTCCACTTTTTTCATTACATCTCGTAGGGGTAAGTTACTTCGGATGGTGATGGCACGTCCTTGGAAGTAGGGTCGCAATCTCCTGCCCGCGAGTACTAACGCGTACATAGCTTTTTGGAGCAACGGGTATCTCGTCTCGGCGCCATGTAGGGACTTGCTTACGTAATACACTGGCCATTGTTTCCCACCTTCTTCTTTCACCAAGATGGAACTTACCGCCTTTTCAGTGACTGCGAGGTAGAGAATGAGAGTCTCTCCCTCCCGAGGTTGCCGGAGTGTTGGAAGGCGGGTCAAATAGCTTTTGAGCTCTTCCCAGGCTTTCTGGCATTCTGTATTCCATGGATGCTCCTGGATTCCGGAGGTTCCATTGTCCTTGGAGACTTTGGTGAGCACTTTGAAAAATGGGCGACATCGGTCACCATACCTGGAGATGAATCTACTTAGGGAGGTGATCCTCCCAGTAAGCCTCTGTATGTCTTTGATAGACGTAGGTGTTCGGAAATTTAGCAGGGCTTTCACTTTCTCAGGGTTAGCGTCTATTCCCCTTTCTGATACCATAAACCCGAGAAATTTTCCTGCGTTTACTCCGAACACACACTTTTCGGGATTAAGGCGTATGCCGAACTCCCGAAGTCGTTGGAAAGTTTCGGTTAAGTCGGTGATATGATTACCAGGTACTTTGCTCTTGACTATCATATCATTGACGTACACTTCCATGTTCCTACCGATCTGTGCATCAAATACTTTGTTCATCAGTCTTTGGTAGGTGGCCCCTGCGTTTTTGAGCCCGAAGGGCATTCTAACATAGCAGTAGGTACCTATTTCTGTGATGAAGGCCGTTTTTTCCTCATCCTCGGGGTTCATTCGGATCTGATGATACCCGCTGAAGGCGTCGAGGAAGCTAAGCAGTCCGTACTCGGCAGTTGCATCTACCAGCTGATCTATGGCCGGCAATGGGTAGGAGTCTTTTGGACAGGCATCGTTCAAGTTTCGGAAGTCGATGCACATTCGGAGCTTTTCACTACCCTCTTTTGTGGCTATAACCACATTGCTGAGCCATTCGGGGTATTTTACTTCCCTTATTACCCCGGCCTCCATGAGGCGATTAACTTCGGCTTTGACGAAGGAATTTTTGTGAGTTGATAGATTCCGTTTCTTCTGCCGAACTGGTCTGACGTGTGGTTGTACTCTAAGATTGTGGTGGATTATGCCGGGGTCAAGCCCAGGCATATCCTTTGGCGAATAAGCAAACAAATCTTTGTTCATGCATAGAAAGGATACAAGCCTCTTTTTGTCCCCTTCGGCCAGTTTTTTCCCAATTCGGGTGTTTCGGCCGGGGATCAATTCTACATCTTCCGTTTCTACTTTTTCGAGGCTTTTTGTCTCCTCTACTGTTGTCTTTTCATTTATCAAGACCATTTTTTCTTCTGCCGAAGTCTGTACCTGGATCTTGGCTGAGCTTTGCCTGGCCCTTATGAAGACTTTTCTAACCTCGGCCTGGTCTATGAAGATTTCGGCATCTCCGTCTTCGGTGGCGAAGGTGACCGTCAGGTATCTTACATCTGGTCGAATGTGAAAATTGCCCTGAGTCTGCCTTCCAAAAATGGCGTTGTATGCTGACGGTACGTCAATGACTATAAATCTTGTTCTGCCGGAGGCAATTAACTCTTTCTTGCTCTGGGGTGAGACCCCTTTCAGCATCACGGGCAGGTCGATGTACCCGAGGACTGGAAGTTCAGATGGTCCGACGCCAAAGGTGGGGGAACTGACTGGGCTAAGATCACTTTTTGAAATGTCTAATTTACCCAGCAGATGAGAAAAAATGACGTCGGTGTTTGAGCCGTCGTCGAGGAGCACTCTTTTGACATCCCAGTTTCCTATCCTTGCCATGACAAGGAGGGGATCATCGTGAGGGAACTTTACTACAGACCCATCCCTACGGGTGAGCCTTCGCGGGGAGTTCCCGTACTCCATGACGGAGACTTCTCTCATTTTTCTTTTTCTTTCGGCCGAGGGTATCCCAGTGGTGATGGTTTGGATAACCCCTGCCGAGGGTGGCAGACTTTTTCGGGGACTCCGGTCCCGCCGTCTATCAGAGTCATACTCTTCATCGTCTGCTCTCCTCTGCTCTTCCTTTCTCCCCTTTGGAGAAGGCATCCGCAAGTATCGTCGGAGTTGACCCTGTTTGATCAGGGACTCGATGTACTTCTTCAACTGGAAACAGGCTTCAGTGTCATGGCCATGATCCCGGTGAAATTGACAGAATTTTTTCATATTCCTTTTATTCTCCGGGGCCATGGCCTTTGGCCTTGGGACTGTGGTCCCTTGCCTTTCTAGCGCCATCAGAATACTGGCTCTTGTGGTGTTCAGGGGGGTGAATGCTACGGGCCTCTTTCCTCTTTGCCTTCGAGACCGCTCTGCCTCGTTCTGCTGGCGCGGCTGATGGCTAGGCCCTTCGGTGCGAGGGTGTTCGCCTTTAGGTCCTCCCATTCTGAGTTCTTCGGCCGTCATGTGTTGTTCGGCCCTTCTGTAAAACTCCCCAAGAGTTTCTGGGGGGTCCTTGGAGAACTCGTAGAATAGCTGGGAGTCTCTCCGCAGTCCCCTGACCATTGCGAGGATACGAATTTCTGGCCGAAAGTCTGGTACGCTCAGTGCTTCTCGATTGAATCTTTCCACATAATCGCGGATGGTCTCCCCTCCTCTCTGGGCTATGTCAAACATTTGCACTGGCATTTTGGCAGTTGGCCTACTACCAATAAACTGTTGGGTGAAGGCAGTAGATAGCTCTTGAAAGCTTATCAAACTTCCCTGGGGCAAAGAGCTATACCACGCTGTTGCTGGTCCTGAGAGTGTTACCTCAAAGCATTTACAGAGTGTGGCATCGTCCGCGCCGTGCAGCACCATACTTCGCTTATATTTTGTCAGGTGCGCCTGGGGGTCGCTTCGCCCATCATACGTTTCCAGGCGAGGTACCCTGAAATCACTGGGCATAGGCACCTCTACTACCTCGCGTACGAAAGGCGACTCCTCTCCGGTGTAGGAGTCGAACAACCAGGACCAGACTGGTTTCTAGGAGATCTGTTTCTCGACCTTTTCCAGCCTTCCTAGTGTCACACCTCACTCAGGCCCTGGCCTATAAGTTTCTAAACTAACTTACAAGCCCAACTCTAAATCAAGTTTCTAGCTCTCGGCCAAGCAAGCAATGGCAACTTTAAGTCTTATTTTCTTAAGTTAAGAGGCCTGGGAGGTGGCCCAGGTGGCTTTTAAAACAATTCCAATAACAACTTGCAGCAAAGGCAAGGCCCAATACCACTAACTTGTACCACAAGCAGGGTTAAAATTGATTACTTGCATATCAAGCAAGGCAACACTTAATGCAACTTTAAGTGCATACATGGTGTGCAATCAAGTGTACTACTTATATGGCAACCAAGAAGCCCACAATGTTGGTTTAGATTTTGAAAACTACAAGGTAATATGCATGGTGCTCTCGGCCAACAATCATACATATAACAGTGCACCACAATTTCATAAGTTTAGGCCCATAACTATTCACACAAAAGTGCCAAACTTTGGCCCCTAATATTCTGCACATAAGTCCAAGCATAATGTCATCCATAAGCCCATACATAACTTGGCATCCAAGATCCACAAAACATCATCAAACTAGGTATCCAAGACTACACATATATACAAACCAAAAGGTAGTCTACCTAGCATCTAACATGGCTATATATGCCAAGCATCCATAAGTTGTTCATGCCAAGTTACATACAACCCGAGACCATACTCCTAATGGTCAAATAAAACCTTGAGAATCCCATACATAAGTACACATTGCAACACCAAGCCTATGGCCATATTCATGGTCATAAAGGTGAATACCACAATCAGAGCTAAAGTCCAAGTATCCATGCTCTCCTAGACAGTTCCCACTCTACAGCCTGCAAACTTAAAACATAAGTCTCGGCCAACAAACAATAAGACTTGTAATGAACCCAAAAGTAGTAAGCCAAGCACACATTGGCACATACCTTGGAAACTAAGTAAATAAACACTAAGCACACACACAAAGCAGCTTAGCACTATTCAGGCCGAATGTCCTTGCCTGAAAATAAAAGGATGGGCAGTGAGTAAAAACTTAGTAGGATTCACTCATATATATATCCAACTCAAAATTGAGTCTATTTAGTTAAGCTGAGTATTCACTCAAAGCTTAACCTCCCATTAGCTAGTTCAACCTGCAAAACAAACACAAAGACAAGAAAACCAAGCATATACATATACAAGATAGATAACCATGGCAATTAATCCATAAGTGGGGTTAGCATGCACAAGGAATCACCAAAGCACACAAGTACACACACACACTCCACAATGTTGCTCTCGGCCTTAACAAACCATACATGTACTCATGTGCATTCTTGCACACAAACCATTACCAATATACCATTTCCACTTGGAGCTCCTGAAATGCCAAGCAAATAGGCCACATTTACTTGCATTTCTAGTACATGTACACTAGTCAATTAGCTAATCAACATTTCAACCGAGTATAAACTCTAAGCCCATCAAGCAACTAAGGTCATTTGGCAAAATTTAACCATCACTTAGCCACTCTAAACACTTGAACCATGGTGTATATTACCAAGCAAAAATCAAGTGCCAGTGAACCCTACCTCAATAGCTCTCGGTCACAACCAAGCTTTAAGTGCCCAAGTGTTCCTCAACCTCAATGCCTAGCATAACAACACATAGGCATCATCAACACACAATCATGGATTAAAATACCATGTCTCACATGAAGAACACTAAGATACACACACTTAAGCTCTCGGCCAAAGTGCTTATTTCTTCACATTTGTGTTTCCCATCATTCTAACTCACTACATGAACATCTAGCCATCCATAAAGCTTGCTCATGGTGCAAATACCATGTAACCAAGTAAAGCACATTTAAGTACATTAATCTAACCTTTCGGCCATGATGCCCATTTCACATATTAGTGTCCTTTATTAAACTAACTCATTCCATGGTCATTCAATCACCAATGTACATCACTCATGGCATCTTTACCATGTAACCAAGTAAAATACACCATTATACATCAAGTCCAGCTCTCGGCTAAAATGCCCCATATCACATATTAGTGTTCTCTATTAAACTAGCCCATTACCTAAACATTAATTCACCAATAAACACCGTTCATGGCACTTATACCATGTAATTAAGTAATGAGCATCAATTTGCACTACTTCAAGCTCTCGGCTTTAATGTCCAACTTCACACACATTTGTTCTTCATCATTCCAACTCAACATACATTCACCAAAACATCAATAATCAATGCTCATGGCATCAAGGCCATGAAATCAAGAGTAGAACATGAATTACCTCCAAATACACCTTTCGGCCAACACACTAACTTCCCCAATTTTGGTGCCCTTCACCACAACAACCTATCACAAGATTAAATAGGCATTATCAAGCATCAAACATGGATTAATTTCCATCTTAATGAAGAAGAACACCATGTTCATTTATCCAACTCATTCGGCCAATCTTTCACTTCCAAACCGAAACATTACTCACTCAATTAGCTTACTTCATCAACAATTGAGCACTTAAACTCTTCATTCATGGAAGGATTACCATGTATTCAAGTAGAATCACAAAATACCTTGGAACCCTAGCTTGAATAGGCTTGGCTTCCTTGAATCTCCAAGAACAACACTTGAATCCAAGCAAGCAAAGGCCGAAATATACTCCTCCAAGCTTGAATCCTTCAATGCTCACAAGTTTTCTTGAATTTCAAGGCCAATTTTGTGAAGGAGCTCAAGGCAAGCTTTCGGTCAAGTGAAGAGCAAAGAAAGCCCGAAATGAACTCTAATTTGTTTCAACTAGTTTCGGCCGAAAGGCTATTGTTTTTAGTTAGCTAAAATACTCGCTTTTGCCTTCCATTTTCTTGCATGAAGCAATGATGCCCTCACGATCATAAGATCACAATGCCACCCTTGAGACTTATGTCTATTATGTCATTCAAGTCACATCTTGGCCCATTATGCCAAGCACAAGACAACACAAGTACCAAGGCCATAAAATCTCCCTTGTATAACCAGCCATAAAACTAGACAAACAACTAGTTAGTTTAATTAGTAACTAGTGAATAGTACACTAGTGGTAGACAAGATTTGACTAGTAATCATGGATGTCCACCAAAAGTGGGCTAGTCTTACACTAGTCACCAATAAAATTTGCATGGCCGAAAATGCCATCCTTAAGTTTGTAGTTTTAATTGTATCACTTACACAAGTGTACAATTCGATCCCCTTTCTTAGATTTCTGCCTGTTTTTCCATAGTTCCTTCCCATGTGCATTTAGGCATTGAAAGTCTCCAGCTTTACTCATAGACCACTGCACTGGACTCCATAGTTCTTCTTACTCTCCCTTTCTGTTTTCTCTCATTTTTCTTGGTCCTTCTTGGCCTAAGCCAAGCACTTAGGAGGTGCCTAACAGTTTTGGCCCAGGATCCTTTCCATAAAGGCGGCAGTGCTGGTTCCTTCCAGCCGCCGTGTGTTCGCTGGTAGTGGTGAATTTCTCCTTCGCCTTGGGGAACAACTCCGGCGAGGGGGAGAGGGGGACCTCTGGTAAGGGGACGCGCTCCGTTGACAGGAGGCCCTGGTCTCTTTTGGGGCTCCCCTTCTGGCAGGGCGCGCCTCAACGGGTTCACTGTCTGTTGAATATGCATTAAAGGAGTCTCCACTCCCTGAACTCCGGTGAGTAGATCGCGAGCTCCTTTCCGACGAATGGTCGGGGTAAGGCCCTTTGAGCGGGTGGAGGTTGCGGCAACCTCTGATCAAGCTGCTGAGTGATTTTGGCAATGATAGAACGTTGGAAATCCCGTAGGAAGCTCATCATTACTGTTACAGGATGATCATCCTCCGTCATAGAAGTTTCTGCCACAGGCAGAGTGGTTGCTTGCTGAGTCTCGGGTCCGAGAGGGGGTCTTGAAACCCCTTTGTCCTTCGCGTGTCGAGTCTCCACGACAGCGATATGGGATAGAGTTCCCACAAACGGCGCCAATTGGTGGACTGCGGCGGCTTCGTCGTGTGCCATTGTGCGGGTAAGGGGGCCTTCTGACGGAGGAGAGCACCTTAGGAGGAGATTCCCCAGTGGAGGACACCTGAAATGCTCCAAAAAACACAGGTTAGGAGGTCCCCGGAGTGTATTTCCGGGGAGGAGCCTCCGACGCCCAAGTCAGCACTTGTAGGTGACTAGATGATGTGCTCTTTTGTGTATTCCAAGAGAACTTTTCTTACCTGGCTGGGATGCTTCCTAGGCGTTTATAAAGGGGGCGTACAGAAGCCATTCTCCTCACGTGGTCGTCCCAGATTACGACATGTGTTCGGTGGGATGCGATCCCGGATTTTCGGGGAATGAAGGGACACTTATCTCAGTAAAAGTCACCTGGTTAGAAGCCTAGGCATTCCGAGAGTGTCGTGTCGAGGCGTCCTTGTGATGGCGTGCTCCAGTGATAGCGTGTCAGAACGTACTTGGAGGGCGACTTTATGGGGAGGTGTTAGAGGCTCCTTAAATGCTCTGTTCGTACTCCTCGAGGTTACTCTAACGCTTGCAGTAGTATATTCCCCGAGGATGGTCCCTCCGAGGGATACTTCTGCTTCTGAAGAGGGTCTGATTGTTCTGCCGAGGTTGGTCCTACCGCTCCCTAAGGGGGCGAATTCCCAACATTAGGCCAGGGGGGTCGTTTTATCCTTCCGACCTCGGCTGATAGTTTTCCTCTGTCGAGGTCGGTACTCCGTCAAGTCTGGGAGCTCGGCCAGTGATGGGCACCTTGGCCATCAATAGTGAAGAGAAGGATAAGGAACATATTCACCTTCATAAGAGAAGGAGTAGAACCATTATTTTGGACCACATGGAGCTTGTCTCGATGTGCAAAAACCTTAACACTCTTAAGTTTAATGGCATGGGTGATCTTGATGTAGCCAAAGGTTGGTTGTACCAAATTAATGATATTTTTTAGAACATAAAGTTAGGTGACAGGGATAAGATGGATTTAGTACCTTTTTTCTTAGAAGGCAAGGCATCCTTGTGGTGGAAGGATTTCATAGAAAGTCTTAAGTACTATAATGAGGGCAAACCCAAGTAAAGGCCCAAGAAGCTTGATTAGGCCGAATTTGAGAAGGAATTTCAGAATAAATTCAATAATGAGGTGGCCTAAGATTAAAAGAGGATAGAATTCGATGAGTTAGTGCAAGGATATATGGCAGTTCATGAGTATAAGAGGAAATTTAGCTTTCTTTTCTAGTATGCTCCTTATATGGCCAGAAATGATGAACTTATGGCAAAAAATTTTATTCATGGACTTAAGGTAAAGTTAAGGTGCTTATTGGCAGTTATTAGGGTTCAGAACTATCATGAGGCCATTCAAAAAGCCTTGGCTTTAGAAAGAAAGTTAATAAAGGTAAACCCAAGGATAAGGCCATTAAGCAAAGGGTCCCAATGCACTCAAGGTCGTCAAGCAGGAGGCCTAACCCAAGAGGAGACCAAGGTCCCTCTAAGAAAGGCAAAAAGAATGGGAAGGGCCATCGCCTAAAGTGTTAGAAGTTTCATGGTAACAAACTTTGCACCCTTGGGACTAATCTATGTAATTACTACCGCCAACTTAGACATTGAATTAGGAAATGCCCAAGGATTAGGCAAAAGCAAGGCAAAGGAAGGGTTGGAGCCTTAGCAGCAAAAAATGCACCTACCAGAGCCCTTGTGCAACCACCTGTCTTCACTTTGATGGGCCAGGCACCCAAGGAGGCAACAGCTATGCAAAGTAACTTTAATGTCTAAGATAGTAGTATTAAGATTTTGTTTGATATTGGTGATACTTCTGTCATTTCTTTGAACATGGCTGTTAGGCTATGATTGCATAGAACTTTGATGGATGAAATAAGGTTTATTAAAACTACTAGGAGAATCATTATCTTCACTAATGAAATGGTTAAGGGTATCCTCTATAGTTAAAGGGTCATAGGTTTTTATGTGACCTTTGGGTTATAGCCTTGATCCTATATGGTGCAGTCCTTAGGATGGATTGGTTAAGTAGGCATAAGGCCTAGATCGACTGTATGAGTAATGGGGTCACCCTTAAGGATGCCTTAGGGGTAAATGTGACTTGTACAGGCGCTTTGGCAAGTATTGCCACTTGTACCTCAAGTTCATGGAGTCCATTCCCATTATGAGTGAAGAAGAATATTAATCACTGAACGGGGTAGCAGTCGAGTAGCAGCTTAAGGAAATCTCATTAGCTAATCTGTTCTTAGAATTATTTCTGGTATATCTTCCAAGGTTACCTCCATAAGAAAGGTTGAATTCTTCATACACTTACAGCATAGGTCATAACCAATTTCCATACCATTATATTGGATGTCAACACCTGAGATGGATAAGCTGAAAAAGTAGTTAAAAGAACTGCATGAAAAAGGATTTATAAAGCGAAGTGTTTCTCCATGGGTAGCCTGGGTGTTTTTTGTAAAGAAAAAGGATAAGACCCCTAGATTGGCCATAGATTACAAGAAGTTGAATGCAGTAAACATTAAGAACAAATACCTACTTTCATTTGATAGATCAAAAAGGACAAAGCTTTTTTCCAAAATAGACCTAAAATCTGGATACTTCCAAATAATGGTAAAGGAATAAGATATCCCAAAAAATGCATTCAGGACTAGGTATGGGCATTATAAGTACATGTTTATACCTTTTGGAGTGACGAATGCTCCAGCAGTGTTCATGGATGCCATGAATAGAATTTTCAGGCCCTACCTAGGTCACTTTGTTGTGGTGTTCATTGATGACATTTTAGTGTACTTTAAGACTTCCTAAGAACATGAAAAAAAATTGAAAGGTAGTTTTGCAAATGCTTAAGGATAATCAATATTATACAAAACTATCTAAGTGCCAATTCTGGACAAGTGAAATTTCATTCCTCTGGCATATCATAAATGCTCAAGGATTAAGTGTTGACCCAAAAAAGGTGAAGGCAATGATGGAGTGGAAACAACCAACCACTTTAAGTGAAATTTGAAATTTCTTAGGGTTGGTAGGCTATTGCAGTAACTTTATTGAAAAATTCTCTATGATAGCTTCACAGTTGACTGTCATGACAGAGAAGGAATAGAAGTTCATTTGGACTTCTAAGTGTGAGTAAAACTTCCAGGAGCTTAAGAAAAGGATAATTTATACTCTCATCTTAATCCTACCAATCTGCATAAGAAATTTATGGTGTATACCAGTGCATCTGGATCAGGATTAGGATGTGTGTTGATGTAAGATAAACAAGTCATTGCATACGGGGTCTAGGCAGTTAAAGCCTAATAAATTGAACTACCTAGTGCATGATCTTGAGTTGGTAGCCATTGTGTTTGCCTATGCAGGATAAGCAAATCATTGCAAATGGGTCTAGGCAATTAACGCCTAACAGATTGAACTACCCAGTGCATGATCTAGAGTTATCAGCCGTTGTGTTTGCCTTAAAGCTCTAAAGACATTACCTTATAGGAAGGTCCTTTAAGATCTTTACAGACCATAAAAGTATAAAGCATTTATTTACCTAAAAGGACCAGAACATGAGGTAGAGGAGGTGGATTGAGGATATCAAGGACTATGATTGCTCGATAAAGTACAGTTTAGGAAAGGGCAATGTAGTTATCGAAGCCATGAGCCGTAAGTATTTTGGAGTTATTCTTTCTAAGGATCAAGTGGTTGATACCTTAGTAGGTTCCAATATGGAGCAGTTCTCAACTCTATATGAAATTTGATAAAATTGGGAAAGGGCTCAAGTCATGGTCTTAGATATTCAGTCAGCATGGCTAGCTAAGGTTAAAGAAGCCCAAGACAAGGACCTAAACTTGAAGAAAGTTTCTAGGAAGGAAAGGAAAGACATGTTACCTTACTGAAAGAATTTAAGTACAAGGATGGTTGCTTTTTTATGGTGACCAGCTCTATGTGCCAAGTGACCAAAGGTAACAGATGTTGCAAGATGCACATATGAGTAAGCTTAACAATCACCTTGGTGCGAATAAGATGCACAATGGCCTCATGACTCATTTCTAGTAGCCCAAGTTTAAGACGGATGTATATGAATATAGGTCTAAGTGTCTTACCTATCAAATGGTGAAAGTAGAGCACCGAAAAGCATCAGGAATGTTGTAAAGTTTACCCCTCCCAAAAAAGAGTAGGGATCCAACACCATGGACTTTTGTGTGGGGTTACCTAACACAAGAAGTTAGGATGATGCAATTTGGGTGGTGGTGGTGGATAGATTAACAAAGTCAGCACACTCTATCCCTATTAAGATTACATATACCATGGAGAAGTTAACCCAATTATATATATGGGAAGTAGTGAAACTCTATGGAATTCCTGATTAAACTATATCTAACAGATATCCTTGTTTTGTCTCAAGCTTCTAGAACACCTTTCAAAAGGCTATAGGTTCCACTGTGAGCCAATGTACTACTTATCACCCTCAAACTAATGGGCAAACTGAGGAGGTGATTCAAACCTTGGAGGACATGTTGAAAAGTTATATGATGGATTTTAAAGAGAATTGGGACCAACACCTACCTCTGATTGAGTTTGCTTATAATAATAGCAATCAAGAAGCTATTAAGATAGCACCCTACGAAGCTTTAAATGGGCATAAGTGTGTCACTATTGGGTGGATAAAGCAAACAAAGTCATTGTTGGCCATGAAATCATTGTCAAGACCATAACAAAAATTAAGATGATTCAAGCAAGGATCAAGGATGCCTTAAATTGAAAAGCCAAGTACGCCAATATACGAAGAAAGTACTTTGAATTTGATGAAGGAGATAAAGTACTTCTTAAGTTTCCCCAATAAAGGGAGTGACTAGATTTAGCCAAAAGGGTAAGTTAGATCTAAGATACATTGGTCCTTATAAAATCCTTGAAAGCGTGTGGAAAGAAGTTTACTAATTGGCATTGCCACCAATTTTGGCCCATGTTCACAATGTCTTCCATGCAAGTTCCTTGAGGAAGTGTGCTATGAACCTTGGGCAAGTGTTAACCTCATCTATTATACTGATAAAGGAAGACTTAAGTTATGAAAAGTACCTTGATGGCGGCGGGGGCCATCATCAATAGTAAATCCACTGTGTGTCGTGATAAGTGCAGTAGGGAGTTTCCGGGGAGGTAAGCGAGTCCAGAGAGGTGGTGCTCTATGTGGACGGTGTACCATGGCCGGTAGCAGTTACTTCCCACGAAGGGGTGAAGTCGGAGAGTGCTTCCGGTGTGGGGGAGCGCCTGAAGCAGAGACTCCTCAAGAGGGCCTGCCTGAAATACTCAGAAAACAGGGGTTAGGAGGTCCCCGGAGTCTTTTTCTTGGGAGGAGCCTCCGACGCCCAAGTCAGTACTTCGGAGAGGTGAAGAGAGAGGGAGAGCAGTAAGCACAAGAGACTCTTGCCTGCTGTCTTCTCTTTCTGGGCTTTAGGGGAGAAGGAGCGAGAGAAGCGAGCCCCCCCTTTCCGTGACCATTTTCCCTGTATGTATAAGAGGGGGTGAGGCCTTCAGATGGCGACACGTGTATGGACGGATGCCATCCGTATCTTTGGGCATAGGGTCCCCTAGTCACCTGCAGGCTCCTCAGGCCACGAGCTGCGTCAGGCGCAGCCCTACGTGACAGAACGTAGGTGGGGGCGGCGTGCCAGAGTGCATATGAGGGCGGCGTGTTGTAGGGTGTACGAGCGTGATGTCAGAGACTCCTTGATGGTGACTATTGTGCCTCCGAAGTCCCTTTGATGGACGTTTCCCTTCGTGGTGAGGGGTTTTTCCCGGAGTCATACCGTTACTTCGGGATGTTCCCTGGCCCTCGAAGATGGTCCTTCGGGGGGACTTTTTCCCGCAAAAGGTAGCTGGTTCTTCTCCCCCAAAGCTTGGTTCGGTCGCCTTCAGGAAGGGGTTGATCTGCCAGTCTCCCGAGGTCGGTATTGGCGGCTTACCGAGGTCATGCACCTCAAGTATCTGACTCCATCTTTTCTGAGGTTCCCAAGTGGCTGGGGCGATAACACTTCGGCTATCACATGCCTATTGGGTTTCGGGAGCCAAACAGCGCAGCGGAATTTAACCGAAACCCTCCAGGATCCAAGTGAAACGGGGTAAACCGGGTGTTCGAAAATTTCATACCTAATTTTCGGTTGAGATCTCTCACTCAACTGTAGAGTCGAATCACAAAACCTGAACAGTTGACGTGTTCAGGCTCTCTATGGTATCCACACGAGCCTCTCGGGATCACCATGCTTCCACCACGTCCCGGCAGATGCGTTTCTCTTGCGCTCGCAGTGCTAGCTTGCGTCCTCCAAGGAATTGCAAGAGAAGAGTGCGGCTGTCCTTTTGGGAGGCTAGGGCAAGGAGACCTGCGAATTTCTCACTTAAAAGTTGTATTTATAGTGAGACTCAACTTCCAGGCCTAATGGGTTTCAAAGCCCTAATCCAATTAGGATTTAATTCGGGCTTAATAATGGCTCAACTCCTTGGCCCATTATTAATACGAAATTAAAGTGAAACCATAACCCAAATAATTAGCCCATGCACTCTAATGATCCAAAAAGCTCTATGTGTGCGACCCAATAGGCTCTTGCCATGTTGGCAATGATGATAAATCACATTTATGATCATAAGCAATGAGCGGTGTCTAGCAACACATCATTGCTACCCAAGTGACAAGATTGTCGGTGAATCGACTAAACCTTTATGATCATCACCGATATATGCCATTGTCCCTTTGTCCAAGATATCAAGACTAAGCACGAGACATGGAATGTGTCACTCTCGTATAGCCCAATCTTTGGTTTCTTGATTACCGAGTAGACCAACTTAAACTGATGACATTGATATCATATATCAAACTCATCGGAGC
The DNA here is from genome assembly GCA_005392925.1 of Aquilaria sinensis. NCBI lineage: Eukaryota > Viridiplantae > Streptophyta > Magnoliopsida > Malvales > Thymelaeaceae > Aquilaria > Aquilaria sinensis. Next base: position 124,288 of record SMDT01000848.1, read on the forward strand.
ATGGCCATGCATTTTTCTAAGTCTCACTCTATCAAGGGGCCCAAAGATATCACTCCCGTTACATAGGAGGGACAAATCCCATCTTGATCATACAAATCCCTCCGCATGATATGTGACATACCCAATGACCTCCTTCAAGTTCACTCAGTTACGAGCAACAAAGGAAAGTATCAAAGTATGTGACTCACATGTAGGGAACCTTGCTGATCTTAGGTCGAAGGACTACATATACCATGATCACTATGAGAATCACTTATGACACTCATATAACGATCCATGAAGTGTTCTCATGGTGGGTCGGTCCAGTACACAAGTTCTCCAACTTGTGGCCCATATGTAGACTACATATCTCATATTAGTCTCCACATATGCTAGGTCGTTATGTATTATTGCAACCCGCTCCACAATAATACTAGACTAGGGACGTTTGAGAATATCATTATTCTAGGGTTACACAGTATGCTTTATTACGTTACGCAGAAAACAAAACAACAAACATAATTGCTGGATTAATGCCTCAATAAAATATCATGACTCAATGTGCAAAAATACAATCATCTCATGATTGGCTTTTTGGGCACAATACTAACAATGCCCCCCTCGGAAAGCCGGAGTGGAAACTTCAGCTAGTGATCCCTTCAGGAGCGTTTTATGGGACTCGGAGTGTGATGTTTGCAGGAGAGGCACTTCGCTACCCAGGGGGTAAGCTTTGTTCAGGCAGGCGTCACCTGTTTGCCCTTTGGTCTTCTCGAGATACCCAACCTCTTCACTTTTTCTGCCATAGGTTAGTGGACCGTCGCATCTTGGAACTAGGCGTGTCAGTTCTGGAGCGACGTGCCCGTGTTTTCAGGATCTCAGAACACGTGTCTTGATTTTTTGTGTCGGTCGACACGTGGCAGGTGCTGTTTGGGATAGGCATGCCTTTTTGCGTGCGAGGGGCAATCATGGCAACGTTTTGCCTTGCGCAGCAGTTATGACGCCCTTTTGGCTGCCCTTCCTCGATCTATATAAGCCTCCTCCTATCATACTCTTCATTTGTTTTTCTTTGCTCTCACTTTGCTCTCGTCTGCTTCTGTGCCTTTTCTTCCCTTTTTGCGGCGATGCTAGTGGCGGAGTGATTTTTGGCCACCTTTCACGATGGCGTCCAGGAATCCTGATTTCGACAAGACCTTTAGTGGGTTTTGTCTCTAGAGTTCCTTCGGTTTCTGCTTTTCTTTTAGCTTCCTGAAGTCATTTTTCTTCTTTCCGTAGTCATTTTTCTTCTTTCTGAAGTTGTTTTTCTTCTTTCCAAAGTCTTTTTTTTTTGTCAGCCATGTCTTCACCCATCCTTGAGAGCTGGCAACCTCTTATGTCTCACCCTTGTTGTTCCACTTCCGAGAAGTTAGAGAAGTGGACAACCAAATTTTTCCTTCCCTCCTATGCTACCACAAGGTTACCCCACCTCGGTCACTTCAGCTTTATGAATTGGGTTGACGAGGTTATCGTTTTTCGAGCCCAATTGAAGGCCGGTCTTCGGTACCCTCCAGCGAAGATGATTTGTGACTTTTTCCAATTTCATGGCATAGCCGTTAATCAACTTCCTCCCAACTCGTACTGCTATTTCAATGCCTTTCTCTGCATGTGCGGGGTCTTCAGGATAGAACCCCATTTTATCCTATTCATGCAGTATTACAAGCTCTATCCGGTTCCGAAGGGTGGCTTTTATTTCATGCTACCTCGGGGATCTGGGAGCAAGAAATTCATGTTCACCTTCGCTACCAAGGATAGTTGGCGAGGGTGGCAAAGGAAGTTCTTCTTCCTAAAGGTGGCAGAGGCCTGGTCGTATGTTCCGACTAAATGGGCTCGGGGAAAGCTGGAGACGGATGTCATTGATCCCAAGAAGTTGCTAACTCCTGAGTTGGTGGCGAGGTTTGCGGACTTCGACAGACGTATCTGTGCTATCGCCGATTGGGATGCCGAGGTCCTTCCATGTTCCCTCTACCCTTTCCCGATCATGTGGAAACTCATGACTGAGGAGGTTCTTCGGGAGTTGGGGGTGGTTACGGAGCACAAGATGGATCTTGGCATGCCAGCTCCTGCTATCGATGGGAAGGACTCTTGGCTGGTAAAGCTCATTCGGAGCGAGCTCACTTATGAGGCCTTTTTTGAAAGTAAGTTTTCTTTTAAAGCTTTTAGCATAAATGCCTGTCTAGACTCACGCTGATGTTTTCCCTCTTTTTCAGAGATGGGCGACGAGTCCGCTGCCTACTATAAGTCTCTCTTCCTTGGTCAGGCCGACAAGGGAGAACAAACGAAGAAAGGCACCTCCAAGAGGCACAAGACTACTGGGAGCGGACCGTCTTTGACTAATAAGGTGAAGAAGGACACCCTTCTTCCACCCCCGAAGGATGCGGCGGGAGTTGGTGTCATTGCAACTTCTACCGAGGTTGGTGACGTCGTTGCTACTCCCACTAAGGTTGGCGATGTTATCGCAACTTCCACCAAGGTTGCAACTCTCGCCGAGCCTGAAACTACGGCCGAGGTTCCTGCCAGGGTGATTGCTCTTCCTGCTTCTTTGAGTCCCGCCACGTCGGCAGATCTTGTAGGCTCTTTGGCGGGGAGTCCCTCTTCCGATGAGCTGGAAAAACGCTGAAAGGGCAAAGACAAATATGTTCCTGCCGACGTGGAGGAGGCTCGGGACTCTGATGATGACTGTGCCGAAGTCGCGCCAGGTTTGTCTCTTATCCCCTTTTTACTTGAAATATTGCAGTCTTTCATAATCAAGGGACTTTTTGCCTGATGAGACGTATGCTTGTTTCTTTTTTGCAGAGGACTTGGCACCCCTGGCTTGGAATATTGAGCACGCCCGAAGACGGGCTTTTCAGGATTCCCACGTCCCAAAAGACAAAGTTCCAAGGGAGCCGTTCTAGTCTTTCACAGAAGAAATGAATCTGTTCTCCGAGGATTGTCAGGACATGGCTCCCCAGATGGTGAGGGGGGTGCTTACTCAGGCTTCCTTCAAGGCTGTTGCCGAGGAGTGTGCCTCCGAGGACTCCCTTGCCGCCAAAGTTTCCGAGCATGCTGCTCAGGTAGGCCTCTTCATTTTTCTTCCCACTTTTTTGTCTAAGTATTTTGGCTTTCCTTGTAAATTTCACTAAGTAACTTCTCTCCTTCTTTTGTACAGCTCCGGCGGTATAGCGGATAACTTAGGGCTTGGGCAGCAAAGCAGTCTTCGGTCCCGAGATTGGGCCAAAGATAAAACTTAGAGAAGGCTAAGGTCTTCTGCGCTAACTGGGGTGTGTTGACAAACACCAAGTTGAACCGAATAGCCAAGGAGAGGGTTGACAATTCTTCGGAGGGAATTCGTGAAGGGCCACGAGGAGCATCTTTGAGGGATTTCTCCAAGAAGATGTTAGACCTTGGTGAGGTGAGGTTGTGAAGCACTGACTTCGGCCAACGAGGGAGTTCAGCTAAGACAAGGAAAAAAAAGCTGTTTTCCTGAACCGAAGGCATTTGCCGAGAACGCCGACCTTCAAGCCAAGGTCGAGTCGTTGAAGAAGGGCTCGAAGAAGAAGAAGAAGATAAAGGAGCTAGAGAAAGAGGTTGAAGACCTGAGGAAGGAGGTTTCGGATCTTTAGAATGAGGGCAGACGACTTAGACGTTGAAAAGGGACAAATTATGCCGTTCAGTGCGACCAAGGTTGCATTTCAGGATAGCTTCTGCTTAGATTCGTTAACAATTTCAGAAAGAAATATCCGGACCTCGGACTCTCTTTCTTGGCTGCCCTGGATTATTCCCGAGGGGCCTCGTGTTTGGACTTGGTCAAAAGGTTTGAGCTTCTCAAACATGTCATTTGTCCCTCCTCCCTCAATAGAAGGCCAGCGGACAAAGATACGGGAGCCGGAGCTTCCCATGCCGCCGAGGACCATTAGATATTCTAGTGGCCTTTCCTTCTTTCTTTTCTTGTGTACTTCTCCTTCTTGTAACCTTCTTCTTGTATCAAGACCTTCTTCAATAAATTTTCTTTAATTGAATCGGTTACGTCTTTTTGAGCAATTTTGTCTTCCAAATTGTCCTAACCACCTTCGGTTCGAAGGGACTTTCAGAAAGATACGAGCAATTTTTGTTTCCCAGTTGTCCCGACCACTTTCGGTTAAGGGACTTTTGAAACGTATTTTTAGCTCGTTTCTTCGGCCAACCTTTGGGTAAACGCTCGTTGTTGGCAAAGTTCCCTTAGGCAAATTTTTAGGGCCTGCACTCGTCGGCCGTACTCAATAGACTTCGTCAACTAAAAGAAGATTTTCGGGAGTCAATGGACTTCACCTTTCTTGGGCATATTATGATCCAATCAACTTCGGGAAGAAAACAAGACTTTCGGGAGTCAATGGACTTCACCTTTGTTTGGCGAGTATTTTCAGATAGGGGAAAACTTGTGTTCTTAGAGGAAATTACTTGTACAATTTCTCATCTAAAATTCTAAGTATATAATTTCTTTAAGGCCTCCGAGTGCCGTGCATTTCTCAATTTTCCTCCTTCGGTGCCGCCAAGCTTGCATACTCCCTTCGAACCTCTTCTAGGACCGAATATAAGGCCCTTTCTCGTTTGGCCGAGGTACCCCATGGGTCAGTTTTCAGGGTTCAAACTCGGCCTTTCGGAGGACGAAGTCTCCTTGCCTTCTTCCTTTTGGCCTGTCATGCAAGTTTGCGCTCATGGCCAATTTCGCTGGAAGGCCTTTCTTCCGAGCTTGGCCATTTTTCTATGTTCGTCAACTATGTTGAGCCTAGTTCTCGACCCGAGGCCGTTTCCTCTTTCGGTGAACACTTGTATTCTTAGCTGATGGTCATACTACTTCGAATGGATAATGGCCTTTGTACTGGAGATAAGTGGGAGGGGTGTCTCCTCCCTGGCCCCTCGGGGAGTTTGTTCCGATAGCTCCTTTGTTGTTTGCTCCCCCCAACCTTTTTTATGGTCCCTATTTCATAGTTCTGTTGACTACCTCAACTTACCTGTTGCTCTGGGGCCGAACTAATGGGGCGAAGTGCATTTTGATTCCGAGGTTGGTGACAAATTTTTGGAATCCCCTGTTCTACAGGCTGAGAAGTATTATCAGCCATGGTCACCGTTGGTATGCCCATTTTGCATATCATGTTTTCCCAGACGAACTTTTGTATATCTTTTTCCGGAATGGTCGTTAAGAGTCTTGCCTTGCTGCTCGTAGTGAAGTGGTCTAGTACTGCTACGCGGATCTTCACTCCTTCGGGAGCTACCAGGAGTTGACCGGTGAGGTCTATGCCCCATACTTGCAAAGAGGCAAGGGTAATCTTCTGGGGTTATCCACTCCGAAGGCGGTCTTTGTGTGCTAGCGTGTTTTTGGGCATTTTCATGCTTTTTGGATGAATTGTCTTACACCTGCTTTTTACGGACTTGCGTTCCTTTACCAGCATAGTTCCTCCTCAATCAGGGAACTTCATCCGGAACGTCTTCGCACTTTTTGCCGCTTTATGAGGGTTTTCAGGACTTTTTGGTTGTGAGGTCTCTCTTTGAAGGATCTTTCCTTCCTTTGTCCGAGGGTACTGCATTTAGTGTTTCCATGCTCGGCTAACTCACTACTTTGGTAACCCCATTTGATTGCTTTGGTGATCTCCCTGCCTTTGGGCCCTTGAGGGCTTAGTCGAGCGCTCTGCTATTCTACGCTTTTTGTTGACAGGGAGTTCCTACCTTCGCTAGGTCTCCCTCATTCGGTTTCAGTATTTTCTATCTTTGGGACTTTGGTAATGAAGTCTGCTAGTGCCTGGGCTTTCATTGTCCTTTTAGGCTTCATACGTGATGTAGTACTTTTTGAGTTCGATGCACTGCTTTGATACCTTCCCCGAATGCCCTACTTCTTTTCATAACATCGCGCAGAGGCGAGTTACTCCGGACAGTGATATCGTGTCCTTGGAAGTAAAGTCGCAGCCTTCTTCCTGATAGCTTTTTCGGGGCGAGGGGCATCTATCCTTGTCGTCGATGACAACTTTTCCTTGGGTGCAGAACTCCTTCGGCGGGGAGCTCTGGGCCATTTAAACCCTGTTTCTCCCACAGGTTGGGCTCTGAGGTGTATGCTTCCCGCCGAGGACTCATCTCATCGTTCTCTGCTTCCCATATTCTCGTGAGTTGACACAAGATCCCTTTCCGACGAAGCACTGATGAAGAGGACCTTCGGCCCGATTTTAGCTGAGGCCAAATTCGGTCTAACTGCTGCATTTTCTTTGACCACGGCAGAGCATGGGAATTTGTGCAAGAATGCCATGGCAATAGCTAGAGGACATTCTTCCTCATGTCGGGTTGTCCCTGCTGCCGTTATTCGGTTGCCAGTTGGACCTCCAGCGCGGACGGGAACCTCAGGGGCTCCTTGTCCTTAGAACGTCGAGTTATCAGCAACGACGACCTGGGAGTGTATTCCCACAGACGGTGCCAAGTGATGACGGCGGGGGCCATTATCAATAATAAATCCACTGTGTGTCGTGATAAGTGCAGCAAGGGGTTTCCGGGGAGGTAGGTGAGTCCAGAGAGGTGGTGCTCTGTGTGGACCGTGTACCATGGCCGGCAGCAGTTACTTCCCGCGATGGCGTGAAGTTGGAGAGTGCTTCCGGTGTGGGGGAGTGCCTGAAGCGGAGACTCCTCAGGAGGGCCTGCCTGAAATACTCAGAAAACAGGGGTTAGGAGGTCCCCGGAGTCTTTTTCCGGGGAGAAGCCTCCAACGCCCAAGTCAGTACTCCGGAGAGGTGAAGAGAGAGGGAGAGCAGTAACCACAAGAGACTCTTGCCTGCTGTCTTCTCTTTCTAGGCTTTAAGGGAGGAGCGAGCGAGAGAAGAGGGCCCCCCCTTTCCGTGACCATTTTCCCTGTATGTATAAGAGGGGGTAAGGCCTTCGGATGGCGACACGTGTATGGATGGATGCCATCCGTATCTCTGGGCGTGGGGTCCCCTAGTCGCCTGCAGGCTCCTCGGGCCACGAGCTGCGTCAGGCGCAGCCCTACGTGACAGAACATAGGTGGGGGCGGCGTGCCAGAGTGCATATGAGGGCGGCGTGTAGGGTGTATGAGCGTGATGTCAGAGACTCCTTGATGGTGACTACTATGCCTCCGAAGTCCCTTTGATGGACGTTTCCCTTCGTGGTGAGGGGCTTTTCCCGGAGTCATACAGTTACTTCGGGATGTTCCCTGGCTACAAAGCTGGTCCTTCGGGGGGACTCTTTACCACAGAAGGTAGCTGGTTCTTCTCCCCCGAAGCTTGGTTCGGTCGCCTTCAGGAGGGGGGTGATCCGCCAGTCTCCCGAGGTCAGTATTGGCGGCT